>FJUW01000011.1:699851-833889 GCA_900074885.1 Rhynchosporium graminicola | reverse complement strand
AGTATAACTGGAATCGTATCATAGTCTGGTATACCTCCTATAATATAGAATAGGTTATAAAGCTATCCTCTTAGTATAATAGGAAACCCGTTATAATCCTGAATATATAATATAACTAGAATCGTATCATAGGCTAGTATACCTCCTATAATATAAAATAGGTCATAAAGCTATCCTCTTAGTATAACAGGAATTATATCATAATCCTGAATACATATTATGACTATAAATCTGTTATAAGCTAGTAATTCATCTATAACCTAGAGTAGATCATGAAACTATTCTCTTAGTATAATAGAAGTCACGTTATAATTCAAAATATCTAGTATCACTAGAGTCCTGTTATATAGGACGACTCACGATATAACGTAGTCCTAGTCTCGGGTTAATTCCCTTACTATAATAGACTTTATATTATAGCTAACGGAGGGCAATATAACCAGAAACTTGCGATAAGATATATACGTAATATAATATAAATATAATTAATACCTCGTGTGTTAAGTAAGATAAAAACTCTCTTATAACATAAGAGATATAATATGACTTAGAGCTTATTATATACTATAATACCAAGTAGTATATTCATATAATTCTAAGACTTCATAATATAAGTAGTATATAATATACTTAGCATCCTATTATAGGCGTGTTCCCTATTATAACACGGATCATATCACGGAATTATTTTCAGTATGATAGAAGTTAGATTATAATTAATAATATAAAATATAACTAATATTCTTTCCTAGGCTCTTATCCCTAATAGAACATGAATCTTATCCGAGACTACTTTTCGGATATAATCGAAACTATCTTATTATCTTTAATATATAATATATCTCCGACCTAAGTTCTATTATTACTTATATTTAGTATATAATATAAATGCGATTATAGGTAAGTCTTCTGATATTATAGAGCTCTTTATATGAGGATTAACTTTGAAATAATATAGAACTATTATAAGATCTCGCGTTTATATAACAAGATAATAGAAATAGATAGATCGGAATATATACTTATAGGTTATAGTCTTAGGCTTAACTAGATCTATTTAAGGCTTCCGAACTAGTCCTACTTAATAAGTATAGAGAGATAAGTTAAGGTATCGTAAGGATATAAGAAATATCCTATTTTAAGTCGAGAGTATCTCTATAAGATTACTTAAGTTATATACTTACTTTCCTTCGTAAGAAGCGTAATAGCAGAGCGATACCCTTAATATAACTAAATAGAGAAAATAGCTATTTATTCTTAGTAGAAGAAGAATATACTAGGATAGATTTCCTTCTTCTACTGTATTAAAAGGCAGATTTAGATAGCTTTAATTCCTAAGTAGAAAGGGAGGGAATCCTTATATATTTGCTATTAGATAATAAGAGCTAAGTTAGAACTCGCGGCTTTTAGATAATAGATATAATAATATATATATATTCGTAATATAGATTAGGGTTCACTTTAGGAAACTATACGCTATAAGTCATAGGCTATAAAATATCAAGGGTTATTTCGCAGATTATAGAAAGCTTTAAGGTAATCTATTTACTAATTACGAGGAAAGGGACTATTACTTTATAATTACTATCTTAGCCTAAAGTCTCTAAAACTAAGGTAGGAGCGCCTAAAGCTAGGGTAAGCCGGATCTATTATATAGAAGGGAGAGGCGTTAATCTAGTCGAGAAGCGGAGTGCTTTCTTCCTCCTAAGCGATCTAACTAGCTAATTCTAAGCTACCTTTAGTAAAATCCACTATAAACTCACTCCCTTCTACGAATAAGCCTTTCTATAACGCGATAGTTAGTATATCCCTACTCGATATATACTTAGTAATTAAGGGGCACTAGTAGAAGCCTACTTGCCCTAGGAGCTTTCTTAAGCTACTCTGAGCAGAGGTATTATTATAGATATAGCGGACCGACTTAGCTCGGAGTCTGCCGAGGCGCTACTTTTAAATAAGGAATTCTAGAAGAAAGTTATAGAACTCCGGAGTAATAATATAGTCACTAAAAACTTACGCCTCTTCGTATAATACTAGGTAGCGGGTAAGGGCGTTAGGGAGTAGCGATATAGGATCGATTAGCCCGGAACTCGCTTAGTCGATATATATCTGGACGACCTCTAGCTTCTCCTCGGATAAATCGAGCTGATAAGGAATACTCCCTAGTAAGCTACTATATATAGTAGTATCGAAGTATCTAGAGGTAGTAGTAAGAAGAGCTCAGTTAGTAGAGATACTCTATACTATAGGACTAATATTAAGTATAATATATATATTACAGCGTTAGATACTAGCTATTATAAGAAGAGGATAGGTAAGGTAGAAGGAGGTAGACGTATAGCTTAGCCCTATACTTCGTATAAGCGATCCGCTTAATAGCTAGGTTATAATATACCTTATTATTAGAGTCGTTAGAGTTAGCAGAGAGAGCGAGAAGCGCGATAAAAAGAATTCTTATATAGTCTTTCGTGACCTTATATTTATTATACTCTAAGTACTCGGCGCAGAAGTATCGCTAACCTAGGACGTACTTAATAATACGAGGATCTATAATAAGAAAAGAGCGAGATATGAATTATAAGCGATAATCGTATAGTTATTCGGTTCTTCGTATAGATACTAAGAGATACGAGGTGAGGTATAGATCTAGGAAGAAGGGGATTAAGGGAAATTCGTAGCTTTACGCTAAAGTTAGCACTTAGAGGAGCAGGTAAGAATATAGAGCTTAGAATATAGTTAGTATATTAACTTTTTAAAATATAATATTATAATATAAGTTCTATTATTAGTTATTCCTCGGATAGAGGCTAGGAGAGATAAGGGGGATATAGGGCCTAGGATACGTTTAGTATACTAATATACCTAAATAAATCTATTATAATATAATCCCGGTTATAGATCCTTTATTAGTCTTATATAATTTTCGAATAGCGTAGAGTTTAGCGTAAGATATAGGATAGGCATATCTATCCAGGGTTATAGTTTCGGAGTACCGCTATACGTAACTCGTAGATTAAGGGGAGTCGGGTTTACTTATCTCTATAATAGTAGAAGATAAGTATATTATTTACCCTCTCGGGCTAGGCTCGGAGGAGGCTCTCTTAGGCTCCTATTAACTATAGCGATAAAGACCTCGTATAGTACTACTAGTAGAGACTCTACCGTAGGAACCTAGTAGTCCTAGGGCTCTGCTTCTAGTATAGTAGTATCGAGGATCTTATCGTAGCACTTTACTCTACTACTCGGTCTGGCTATATAATAAGCGTAGTACTTACTATAATAAGCAAGTTATCATGAGATATAATATAAGGTATAACCCGAGGCCTGTTATTAGATTTTAATTCTTTAGTAAGTTATTATAAGGGAAGGGTTTATCTATAACTAAAAGCTAGTTATAAGTTCTAATAATATTTATACGGATTTATTCAGGTAGGAATCGTTTACTATTAGGTATAAAGGTATTAGGGCAGCTTATTATAGGTTATAGGATATCCCTAAGGAGATTATATTATAAGATCTATAAGCTATCGTATACGCCTCGTTCCGAAGGAGGGTTTATCTATCTTATATACGCTTTCTACGATCTAATTACTTAGGCTAGTAAACTTATTCTCCTTTATCTATATAAGGGTAAAGAATTCGTTATAGCTATTAGAATCGCTATCCTTATCTATAGGGTTATCTGCCTCCTTCTTACTTCTAAGTCTAATATCCGCTCCTTCTCCTTAGCTAGTAATAGCTATATTATCCTCCTTCTTACTAGTATCCTCTTTACTATTATCCTCCTTATTATTATCCTCCTTACTCTTATCCTCCTTACTCTCGACCTCCTCAGAGGTTAAGCTAAATAGGAGAGTCTCCTCGGGATAGAGTATATTATAGTACTCTAATACTAAATTACTAATATTAGTTCCTCTTAAGAGAGGATCGATAATTAATATAAGAGCTTAATCGCAGACTAAGCGAACGGCAGCGAGAAGGCTAACTTAGTAAGTAATTACTAAGATCTCAGTAACCTTCTAGATACCTATCGACTTTAAACTATACTATATTAGTACCTACGGGTAGGTTTTAGTATATAAAGATACCGAAAGACTTATAAGGTAAGGATCCGAGCCGGGACTAGAGTAAGTACTCTAAAGCTAAAGTTTTTATAGAGAAGAGATACGAGTTATATATCTTAGATATAGTTATATAAGATAATAATCTTATAAGGGATATTAAGTTAAGCTTCTAAGAAAGTTAAGATTAACGTCTTCTATCTACGACCTTAGGATATAATATATCTATATAGGGCTAAGTAGTCTCTTAAGTCGCTATTAAGGTTAAGTAGAAGTACGTCTAGGTATAGCTTAAGGAGGTACTTATTAATAAGTGCGATAATACTAGTGATAAGGGCAGGCGTCTCGACGGCGCTCTAAGACGAGGCGTAAGCCCTATAGAACTATCGGAGTAAGGGCGGAAGGTTAGTATTAGCTACTAGCCTACGAGTAGCGATAGAAATAGAGACAGGAGCCTTAGACTCCTCTGATACTCGCTAAGCGCGAACGATACTAGCTACACGATTACAACTAGTAATATTAAAGACTATTACGAAAAACATTATCGTAATAAACTAGATCTCGTTAAGCGTAAAGCTAATCTTACTAGTAATATTACCTTTCTTAAAGTCGAATACGATCTCTACTAGCGCGCTAATAAACTCGAGCTGTAGCTACTATATCTGCTCTCCCTAGACGTTATTAGTAATAGCGAATTATACTAGCACTTTCTTCGCTAGTAAAAAGGAGGTAGCCTCTTTCTTCTTCTTAGAAGAAGTTATCGTAGCAGAGGATATAAGCTTCAGTAAGCCGGAAGAAGGACCAGAGGGGCTAGATAGTAGTAGGGAGAAGCTAGACTCTTTTATCTCAGGATTATACTTAGCTTAGATCTCGGCGAATTTCTTCTCGAGGGAGTTAAGTAGGAGATCTTTAAAAGAGGGACTCGAAGGGGGCGGATTAGTAGTAGTGAAATCAGGTTAAGAGAGAGCAGATATATCGATACTATATCTTGCGGCGCTCTCTCCTAAGATAGCGATAGCGTATCGGAATTTATTAGTAAGTATATCCCTATTATTAGGGTCCCGGATTACTATAGCTATATCTGCTAGATACTAGAAAAGTTAGTTCTAAGGAGTCTACGTATAGCGCTACGACTTATACTATCTATCTGAGCTTAGGCTCTAGGGGTAAGTAAGATAGGAGGTAAGAGGTTCGGTAGAGCTAATATTATAATTATACGCTCTACAGGATAGCTATAAGTAAGGTAAAAGTGCAGATATCGCGATTAGTATAAGTAGTATAATCGGGATCTAAGTAGTATAAATAATTAAAGAAGAGATAGAAGATAGAAAGCAGAGAATAGATATAGGAGATAGTAGAGGAGGAGGAATATAGTTTATTAACTCCCGATAGTATAAACTCCCTTTATTAACGTACAGGCGTTACTAGGTATAAATTCTTATTAGGTGACCGCCCTACTTATATAATAATATATAGACTACTTTTCCTACTTAAGTTTTAGTATACTAATATGCCGAAATACTTATAATAAACAGAATAGTACTAACCTTATAATCTAACTTACGATTAAAAGCGCGATATCGATATTATATCTATAATAGCAGACTATCGTACTCTAACCTTTTAGGTAGCTCTAACCCTAAGCCCGACTATTATTATTAATATAGGCGAGGACGAATATAGTCTTACTAAGCTCTTAGAATAAGTAAGTGCCTTTCTATCTAGAGTATACTAAGTATAATACTAACTACTAAAGTTCCGTGCGATTATCTAAGAGATCCTCTCCTATAGGGCTAATAATACTATATACTTATTCCGGATCCTAATAAAGAGTATATAGATTTCTAACCCTTTAGCTTACTCCGGCTAATATTATTTAGTCGCCTTTCGCGCTCCTGCCGGCTTAGCTATAGAGCTATCTCGCTAGTAATCCCTAGCTAGCCTATTGATTTTCGCTAGCCTAACTAACTACTTAGTTATACCTCTCTGATCCCGCAGATAGCCTTATAGTATAGTATCCGAGTCCGAGGCCCGGATCGAGTGAAAGCTTTATATATACTTATTTATATATTTCTAGCTTTACTACTAACTTTCTAGTTATATTAAGCTAGATACGAAGTATCCTAGGGTCGCCTCTTACCTAGAACCCTATTACTAAAAGCGAGATAAGGGACGAGCGAGAGGATATAGGATACTCGGACGTCGACTTCTCGTATTAAATATAGATAGGCGCTAAAGGTAAGAGAAATAATAGAGATAGGGGATTTTATAAGGAGATAATAGTTACGATATAGGATAAGATAGGAGTAAAGGTTATAGACTATAAATAATAGCCTATCAATAATACCTCTACATTTAATATAAGATCGAAATATAGTAGTACTACGTGAAATAAAGGGATTCGGTAAGACTATAACTTCTCCTTATACGGGGGTAGTCCGAAGGCAAGGCGGCGTCTGCGTAGCGATATAAGGCGAGGTACTTATAGGGAGGTTAAACGACCTAGAGGTAATATAAAGCTTAACCTGAAGGTATTTAGCTTTAGAGTAATAATAGAGGTTTAGTTATTAATAGTAGTATACCTCTTTATTAATAATAAGAATATAATTATAGTTTAGAGGCGCCTTTAGAGTAATAATAGAGGTCTAGTTATTAATAGCAGTATACCTCTTTATTAATAATAAGGATATAGTTATAGTTTAGAGGCGCCTTTAGAGTAATAACGGAGGTCTAGTTATTAATAGTAGTATACCTCTTTATTAATAATAAGGATATAGTCATAGTTTAGAGGCGCCTTTAGAGTAATAACAGAGGTTTAGTTATTAATAGCAGTATACTTCTTTATTAATAATAAGGATATAGTTATAGTTTAGAGGTGCCTTTAGAGTAATACGGAGGTTTAGTTATTAATAGTAGTATACCTCTTTATTAATAATAAAGATATAGTTATAGTTTAGAGGCGCCTTTAGAGTAATAATAGAGGTTTAGTTATTAATAGTAGTATACCTCTTTATCGATAGTAAGGATATAGTTATAGTTTAGAGGCGTCTATAAATATTAGCTATAATACAGGAGTTATTAGAAGATAAGTCCCTCCTTAGGAGGTTGATATCTAGATAATAATAGGGCGAGTAGAACGAATACTATTACTAGTAAATAGACTTTATAAGAGTAGCAAGAGTTATATATAAATACTAGCTACTAGGCTATATCTTAGTGCTTCTACTCGGCGTCCTAATATACTTTCTTAGTATTATGATCTATTATTTATCTTTCTTAAGCTTTAATCTAGGTTTTCTAAATCTTCTTTTTAGAAGTCTTTTTATCTTTAGCTTCTTTATAGTTATATTCTATACTTTCGAGTTATTCGTAGAGTAAGGTAGCCTCGGAACAAAAGAGGGCTCGTTTACTCCTGATATACTTCAGATAAGCGCAAAGTGCTAGTTCGGCGGAAGCGATAAGGGCGATAGTAGCGATAGTAGTAATACGCTCTTAGATACTCCTTTCGAGGGATTTACCTTATAATTAAGTCTTACGTAATATCCTATAAAAGTTATAACGCTTAGCGATAACGCTGCGATCCTTTCTAAGGTCTTTATAAGAGCTTTCTTAAGACGCTCGATTATATTATAGAGTCGAGTAATAGTAGCTTCGGATATAGCGTTAGGTACTTCCGGTTCTCTTCTCGCGAGTTTAGCTTTATTTAAAGCGTATTCTGACTTATTATTCCCTAAGTGCTAAGCTATTTATTAATCTCGTATTTCGATATTCGGAGCTATTACCCTTTTCGACCCCTCTTTCTCGGCTTTATTCAGTTAACTGCGAACTTCCTTAAGAGTTTAATATACTATTATAAGTAGAGCGCGGATTTCTACGATCTTATATTTACGTATAGAGCTAATCTTATAAGTATAAGTAGGCGAAATGAAATAAGGGACTTCGGCTTCGTAAACTTAGTACTTAAGGTTAGTAGTTTAGCGCTTAAGTATGCGAACGATATCCTACTACGTAGCTTCACGCTAGAGGAGTTTTATATCCTTCTAGTATACTAATATAAGGTTATAGCAGATAATAGAAGGAATATATAAGCTTCAACTTTCTGGAGGGTCTTCTTCGCTGCTATAAGCTCCTCCTTCTCGGATAAGCCTTTTTAAGTTCTTTATAGATCGCTGATCTCTATATTAAGATATACTTCCTTAGTACCCGCTCGAATAATCTCCTGCTGAAAGTCTTACTATATCGAAGATTAGGGTTCGTAGTATATAGCCTCTAAACGCTTCGATAGTACCTCCTGTTCTTAAGCGGACGCGAGATTTTCCGACTTCCTTATTTCGAATATACTTAATAGGCTATAATAAGCAGAAGAGTCTCTCTTATATTTAAGACTCTTAATCCTATCTTTAGACGCGCGCTAACTTTAGTACTTTTATAAAGGACCGCTAGCTTTTTGTTAAGCTTTTTAATATCGTAGGCGTTTACTATATAATCTTTCGCTAGAATCTTATACTCCTTATATAAGCGCTCGAGCATATCTTAGAGTCGATTTACTATCTCTGTTATTTATTTACTCTAGCTCTTACGGCATAATCTAATACTTAAATTCGGCTAATCCTAAGGTATATCTATCTAATCCTTGCTTATAAATATCTAGATTATAGGTTCAGGATAAGGCGTAGGGATTCCTAGTATTTACGATTATATACTAACTAAGGAGTTATTATAATCTAATACCTTAAGTAATTATATAGTCTTTATCTTAGATATATAAAAGGTAAAGAAAGCGAGTATAGAACGCGATAGCTAGAAGATAATAGAGTAGATACTTATTACTAAAAAGGTTATCGGATTTCTAGGAGATAAGTAAATAAGAGCTATAGTTTTCAGGTATACTACTATATTACTTAACGCTACGTATCTCAGTAGGTAGAATAGCTTATAAAAGCGTGCTTACTTCTACCTTAATATATACGAGTAATTCTAGCGAAAATCCTTTCTTACTTAAGTAATCGCTAAACTCTCCCTAGATCTCTCGGACTCTATTACTCTAACGTATATTATTATACTCTATAAGCTAGGTTCTGCTCTCCTTAGTAGTAGGGTTTATAATAATAGTGAAATAGTCTATATTAATATAGACTATAAGAGTAAAGTATATATACTAAGTCTAGATATATATAACTTTTCCGTTAAGGCCGATTTATAAGAAAGTTAAGTTAACGGTCTCGAAGCACTTAGGTTTTATCTCTCTAGTCCCTTAAAAGTATCAGATAGTAAGAGTTATCAGGGGATAATCTAGGATAATAGCTAATTAGTAAGCAGGCGGTATCGCAGCTCTATACTAGTTATAGTAAGGGATCTTAGTATTAAGAGATAGCTTCTCTTTATAAACCGGCTCTAAGAAGACCTGAAGCTAGGCCTCGAATATAGGTATATCTATAACTTCGCTTACGAAACTATTTCAGAGGAGCAGACTATTAAGGAGAGATAAGGTAAGCTACTGCTCGGATAGCCTCTAAAACTATCTACTATACGTATAGTATCAGTTCGCAAGTACCTAAGTAGTATTATATTAAGGCACGTAGGTAGTAAGTACCTTTTATATATAAGTTATACTATAGTATTCTCCGATATTAAGGTTAGGATCAGCCTAGGCTAGGCCTAGTCTTAATACGTCCCGGAGTATAGTCTTCTAGTTCTTAGTAAGAGAGCTCTAGGGCTTCTTAAAGATACTTATAAATACTAGTAAGACTTAGTAGAAGATATCTATATAAGGAACGAGAGCAGTAGCGACCTAGTTAGCCTGCGTGCGACCGGTATCGAGGTAGAGCAGGATAATAAAGATAATATCTAGAGCGTACGAGTTATTCTATTACTTAGGGCCTTACCGGAGGCGGGTTTACTAGTTAGTAGCGCTCTATTATTAAGTCCTGTCTACTACGTAAGATAATCTTATAAAGGCTTTAGGGTAGCTAATAAGCGTAATATTCCCTTAGTGAACTCGGATAAGAGTAGTAGATAAATAAGCGCTAGTCGAGTTTCAGGTAATAATAAAGTTCGCGTATTACTAGATTTCGCTAATAGGAGCGCTAGTAAGCGCTATAATTCCGATATTCAATAGAATAATACCGTTTAGGAACGCTTCGAGGAGGCTAGCGATAGTTAGTAGGCGCTACGCGATATTTTAGGGGAGCGACTCACCAGTTAGGGTAGTAGTGAAACTATCGATAGGCACCTAGTATATCTGATATAAGAGTAGTAAGTTCTTCTATAATACTTAAAAGATAAGTTAGGGGAAAGCGCGCGAGGGCAAGAAGTAGTAGTAATAAGGCTTTAGAAATTTAGGCAGTTAGATATACTTAAATATACTTAGGGTTACTATAGCACTAGTAGTAAGAACGTGCGACGTAGTTAGTATAAGGGTCGATTATTTTAGTATATTAGAATACTAAAACTCAGGTATATATTCTACTATACTACTCTATATTAATATTAAAATATATAGTAGAGCTGATTTCGATTCTATTCGCACTTCTAACTAAAATAATATCGCTTACGAGTAAGACTTAAACGAATCTAAATAGATCTCCAGAAACTCGAGCGGAGATAAGTAAGAGTACGTATTCTTAACTATACGCGACTATAGATATATACTTATACTTTTAGTTCCTTATAGTAGCCCGGGAGTTATATACTATAATAAGGGATAGCGCTAAAATCTATTATCTAGTATATAAAAGTACTACTAACCTCTACTTGCGAATATAATCTCTACTAATAATAGTAGTTATTTATATAGTTAATACTAACTTAGTAGCTCCTTCTTAACCTCTAGCGACTAAAGTGCTAAAATCCACGCTAACGAAGCTAGATTATACGCTCCCTCCTAAGAAGGCTACTAACCTGACTCTATCTACCTCGGGGTTCGTGCACTTACTTAAGCCTGCGATAATAGCTACTACTCTAAAGACTTCCGCTACTAGCGCTCTTAGTAAGCTACTTATCCTAAGGACCCCTAAAGGCTCTAAAGATAGTTAAGGATAGCTTACTCTTCCGGGTCTATTTACGCTACTAAATAAGATATTACTATTTAGCGGGGCGACTCCGAGCTCGAGCGCGAGCGAGAGTTTAGTAAATAATTAAGATAAGTAGCTCTTCCCTTAACGTGACTCGGGAGACTGATAATCGACTAGTAAAGAGTTTAATCAATTAATTATTTCTTTTACTTACTACGAAAGCTAGCCCCCCGAGCTATAATACTCTGATTAAAAAGAGTAGCAGCTTTATACTTACTATAACTAAGTCTAAAGGTAAGCGCGCTATAGAGGATAAGATAGTAGTATTAGTATCGAAGAAAGTAAAGGCGAAGCAGAAGGGGAAAGCGAAAGCGAACGTGAAGAAGTAAGGGGACTAGATATTACGGAGGATAAATAGTAACTTTAAGAGCGTAGTAGATAGAGGGCGAGTAGAGAGGAACTATATAGTATATATAATAGAATAATAAGATATATTAAGCTACGTCGGAGGTTAGGACCTCCTTATAAGGGGCCGGTAACTAGGATAGAGTCGTAGTACCTACGGTAATAGTAATAGTATTATAACTACGATAATAGTAATAGTATTATAATAGTAGGAAAGTACTATCGAGACTAGTATAAGTGGATTTAGTTAGAGCTAGAGCTTCCTCTCTAATTAATACTTTTTACTCCTCTAATTATCTAGCGACTACCGCAGGGAGTTAAGTAAAGCCTGATCTACTCTATAATTCGTAATCAGGTAACCTTTAGTCTATTCCTAATGAATTCGCTCGCTGGATCGAACCCTTCCGCAGTAGATTAGCTACCTGCTCGCCTTAAAGGTCTCGATAGCTCCGAAAGCCTCTCCTAAGGTTAGTCTCTATTATACGTCTTCTATAATTAGTTATATATAACCTTTAAACGCTATTTATTTTCGATCCTTCTCTAAGATCTAGATCTAAGAGCTTTTAATTAATATTATAAATTTAATTAGTTAATTACAATTAGCTAAAGTTAATTTAAGGTTCTAAATTAGTTAATAGTTTCTTTATTACAAATTAGTTATTCGATTAAAGAGAGTTATCTTTTGATATATTATTATATAGTTTATTACTTTAAATTCGCTATTAACTAGACCGGATTCCCTGCTTTCCCGCGGCTATAAAGTAGTTAATATAAAGTAGGAAGTTAGAGTAAAAGTGAAGCTAAGTAAGCGCTAGTAGGAGGTTAAGGATATAACTACTTAATTATAAGTAAGGAGCTAGGTTTAATAGTCAGATAAAGATCTAAGGATCGAGGAAATAGTCAGTTAGAAAGGATTAGTAAAATACTTAGCTCGGCTATATAAGGCCCTGAGTAATAAGAAGGTGCAAAGGAGACTAATATTAGTATATTAAGTTAGAGTTAGAGCTCCCTATTTAATTAATAACCTCTTACTCCTCTAATTATCTATGACTATAGTAATAGTAATAGTATTATGACTATAGTAAAGGTGATAGTATTATAACTACGGTAATAGTAATTATATTATAGCCTGCGTATAAGTAGTACGTGTAGTAATAGTAGTTAAGTTATATAAAAGCTTCCTAGATATCCCTAAATATAATACTTATAAGGGGATCGTAGCGTAGGGCGTTAGTCGATATTATCTACCTTGATCTACGTAAGATCTACCTAGGCGACGGACTAATAGTAAGTCGCTTATCTATTATTAGTAAGCGTAATATAATAGGTTATATAGCCGGACTTATTATTATTACGCTCTTACCTAGAGTTATACGCCGGTTATTATCTAGCGGCTCCGCGAGTTCCTGAATAAAACGCGGTTAGTAACTCTTCCTTATTCCTTTAATATTCCTCACTCTTATATACCCCTTACTATAAACCCCCTCTTACGCCTTACTATCGATAGAATATAACTAGCTGAGATTATACTAGAATATAGCACGCTTATAGGGGAATATCAGATAATAGTACCCCTTAACCCTTATACCTACCTAGTATTAATATTAATAAGGATAGCTCCTATAGTAAATCGTTTACTACTTGATCCTCGAACTAATAAATACCTAACTAGAAAAGATCTCTTATATCTAAGATACTTTTTAAGCGCTTATAGAGAAGCTGCAGATAACCTCGATTATATCTTCTTAGCTACTAAGAGATACTATCTACTAAGCGCTATTACTAACCCTTTTATTACTATTATACTTCCTGCTATCTCTAATCCGAGCTCTTCTTAGGATATTTACGCTTTTCTCCTTATTATACGAAAACTAAGAACTTTTACTCTCTAATAAGCCGCCTAGTCTGAATAATACCCTTTCGAAACGTACGTCTCCGGGCCTTGAGCCTACAGATCTTATATTTTTAATTCTTATCTCTACTTATTAAATATCTATAAATTCTGCGAATCCTATTTCTATTAATCTATTCTCTGCGGATCTTATAAATACTACTTTTATAATTCTTATAATTATAAATCCTATAAGTCTTATAATTATAAATCCTGCGAATCCTATAGCTAGATATCCTGCGAATCCTACTACTATAAATCTACTAGTAATTAATCTTCTTACTACGCCCGAACCTGCGATAACGCTAGATAGAATAGTAATATAGCCCTAGAAATAAAGAAAAATAGAGAAAAGATACTAAGCTAATCTAGTTAGAATAATAGCTTTATAATAGATAGCGAGCCGGGAAAGGGTTTACGAACTAGACGCGGTAGAGACCTTTTAATAGGAGCTATAGTAGCTATATATTAAGAGGAAGAAGAATAATATTATAGTATTATATTATATCTTAGCTTTATAGATTACTTTCCTTAAGGAGGTCTTCTTTTAAAATACGTTCGGGAGAGCTTACTAATAGCGGATTCTCGAGCTACTTAATAAGATCGTAGAATATAAAAAAGTAAAGATATCTAAGGTAGTTTTAGTAGCGGAAACTATAATAGTGAAGAATCTATTACCAGAGATATAAACCTTTTTTATATTATATACTAAGTGCGAGGCGAGAGATACTAAGTAAGAGATAACTCAGGAGATTACTAAAACGATTCGCGGATTTAAGCTATACTAAGCTTTTATAGATCTATAAGAGAAAGCAGTAAGCTTAGATAAGGATAAGTTATAAAAGTTCCTCGAGTTATAAGGCTTCGCTAAGTCGTAAGGGCGTAATATTCGTAGTTATATCTTAGGCTACTTATTAAAGGAGCTAGGTATAAGACTAGATATCTTAAGTAATAAGCTATAAGTCTACTAGAGAGTTTATCTTCTAGTATAATAATTTAGGAAGAGTATCGTAGTACTTCTCTTAAAGGAGGCCCTAAGTTAATAAGTAGCTAATCCTTAACTTCCGCGCGTAGTACTTCTAATAGCTCTAGGATCTATAAGATTAATACCTAGAAAATATAGCGGATTATTAAAGTCCTCTTCGACGCCTTCCCGGGATTAGTTAATATATACGCAGCTATAGAGTATTTAATTCCATATATCTTAAAGGAGCCTAGTATAAAGTTAATAGCGCTATAAACGTCGCGAGAAGTATATTAGCTAAGCTTCTCTCTACTTGAAACCCTTAGCTTACTCTAGGGCGGAGGAAAGAACTCTAGCGAAGCAGGTTCTCTCTAATAATAGCTATATATATACTATCGTTATTATTATATAGAAGGTATTACGAATATAGGCAGGTGCTATAACGCGATATAGTCGCGATTAGGGAACAGTTACTATAGTAATATATATTCGGTTTCGGCCGTAATAGTCTATAGTAAATTAGAATAGCTTCTCAGGGAAATCAGGTTTATTATAATATAGCTAGTCTCTGATAGTCGCCTAGTAGACGTAGGTATACACTAGTGTTTTAGTATATTAATATATCTAAATATTAAACTACTATATTATCTCTACTTAGTATCCTACTAGTTTAAAAATTCCTTATCCTATATTATATATTATATTCCTATTATCTGCTTTATAATACTAAAAGCTATAAAAGTAAGAAGAAAGTTAGCTTCGAGTAGTTAGTCGAGGAAAGATAGAGTACGGACCTTATCGAGTAGGTCTATATCGCGTAGTTAATTAGGAAAGATCCTGATAAGGCTAATAGATCGCTTTATTATAGTATTATGCGATTATCTAATCGAAGGTCGCGTGCTAATTTAGGGTAGAACTCCTTGAGTAGCTTATCGATAGCTCTATTATCTACTTCTTACGCGACCTCGAACGAGTATACTTATAATATAGTAAGGACTTATTAGGTAGCCCTTATCTTACTTTCTATAGTAACTCTAATAGAAGATAGAGAAAAGTATATAAGATACTCTAGCTATCGGAGTTAGTCGAGTGATAAGCTTACTACGATTAACTCGCTATTATTAGGCGCTAAGAGAAGTAGGGAGGCGTCTTTAATCGGAGACTCGGGTTTAGCTACGATTAATTCCTTACTACTAGAGGCTAGGAGTAATATTAAGGCGTCTATAAGCAGAGACTCGAGTTTAGCTACGATTAATTCCCTACTACCGGACGCTAAGAGTAGTATTAAGGCGTCTATAATCGGAGACTCGGGTTTAGCTATAATTAATTCCTTACTACCGGACGCTAGAAGTAATATCGAGGTAGCTTTAATCGCAGGCTCCGGTCTTACTACTATTAATTCCTTACTGCCGGACGCTAGGAGTAGCGTCGAGGTATCCTTAATCGAGGACTTAAGTTTCGCTATAATTAGGTCTCTCCTACTAAGAGTAAGGAGTAATATTAACGCAGGATTAGCTAGAGACTCGGGTTTCGCGATAATTAATACCCTATTACTAGTAGCGAGAAGTAGTAGTAAAGCGGTATTATTCGCGGACTATATCTTGACTCCTAGATAATTAGAATAACTAGTAGACTATAACCTTACGATCGCCTTACTATTACTATTCTTAAACTCGGAATACTTTACTACTTAATAAATATCACGTTTCGATTCTTTAGGCTATAAGTAAGTAAAGTAGTAGTAATTAAGGAGAGATAAAATAAAGAGTCCTTTAAACGGAAGGAGCTACCGAGATTAGCGTACGTTCTATTAGGATAATAGGAGAGTAAAGGGAGAGGGTTCCTAGGAATAAATAAGTAAGAGTATATTAATCAGAGATATCTCTTAGGGCGAGCTAATAGAATTATAGATATAAGAGAAGCTTCTATAGACTATAAGAGTAACTATAAGATAGTAGACTCTCTAAGCGAACCGATAGATATATTCGATAGACCTGGGATAAACTCCTCGTAAGATAAGTATAACCGGAATATACTAAACCTCCTTTAACGATACGATATATAAGAATAGTCCGAGGAGTACTACTAACTAGCGAATATTATCCGATACTAAACTTAAGCAGGGATCTTAAGCTATATAGACTAATAATATAGCTAGGAGGAGATCAGCTATAATACTGCTATAGGGGATAATTATTACTCGCTAGACGCTATATACGAGAATATCAGGGGGTTTCCGAGTAATATAATTAGACTCAGATTTAATAATCTTCAGGGGAACTAAAGGGTAATAGTAAAGTAAGTCCTGCCCTCAGTAGAAGTAATTAAGGAGCTTTTTACTAGTATTTAAGATAAGAGCTCTAGGGTAAAGAATATATACTTATACTTAAAGGAGCTAATATAGACGTTTCCTAGGATAAGTATAGATATCGATAGTATAATTACGTTTCCGGTTTTAGTAAGAGCGTTTTAAGGAGAGCTTTATTATTACCCGACTTTCTAGTTTATACGTAGGATTATAAGTAATATAAAGATCGAATAAAGTATTTATTATAAGGATAATAAGGGAACTTTGAGAGTAATAACTCTTTAGCTATAATAAATCCTATACGTATATATTAGCAAGATCTAAGGAATTTATAATTATATAGTTTATATATTCCTGCCTTATCTTTATAGGTCGGATATTCTCTTTAAGAGCTTAATAGAGGTCTAGATATAAGCTTTTATAGATAGTATTATACTTAAGAGTATCTTCGATTATATTCTAAATATAGCTACTTAGTATATCTTACTAACTTAGCTAATAAGTTAGTTAAATACCGCGGCGAAAGCGAACGAAACCTAAATAGGGGCGCAGGATTTAATAGTAAGATAATACCGGACTTATACTATCTAGTCCTAATACCTCGAGGCGATCTAGATAATAGTATAAAGCTATACGTAAGAAGCCGATTTATAGGATTTCTCTAATACTTTTCTTTATATAATAAGTAAGGATTATAAGTTATAATTCTAAAGCTAGAATTCGTTCCTTATAATTATAGCTAAGTTCTACAATAAGCTTAATACTATCTTCGATTAGAGGTTCCTACGGCACGAAGAGCTATATATAGATATAGTAATAGAGATCTGCCTAAGCGTACCTATAGAGGGGATATCTAATTAAGAAGAGGCTTAGGTATACTTATAGAAACAATATTATTTAGAGAGGTTTCTCGAGAATATATACGTCGAGCCAGTTAAGGGGGTAATATAGTATTATAACGTTAAGTTCCTATATAAGGCGGTAAATATAATATATATTCCTATAAAGAAGTCGTAGATCTATACTATAGGCTTATAGTACTTATAATACTATATAATAGAGAAGAAGATTGCAGATACTAGTACGATCTATCCTTTTTAAAATAAGAGTATATTAGAGCTCTACTTTAACTAGACGACTTAGCACTTAGTAGTATCAGATAAGAAATAAGTAAAGAAGAAATAAAAGACTATCGAGGGGGTATATCGGAACTCGAAGAAGCGAGTACATATTATATATCATAATACTCGTAATCAGGCGTTAGCTTTATACTTAGAGTATTATATTAAGAGTATAGTCCTCTTAGTCTATATAGATAAGTATTAGAGATAAAAGATAGATCGAGAGCGCAGATTATAGCTACTATAGTAGTTGAAGATACTCTTATTTATATAGGCGATAGAAACCCTTAGGTTCTGCGATTATATGCTAAGTAACATTCAAAAGCTATATACGCTATTCGAGGCGGTAGTAATAATAGTACTTAGTAATAGGATCGTTAAAGGCCAGAGTTATCTACTATATGCCCTACTTTAGTGCTTTCGCTACTTCTTCTCTTATAGTATATTAGAGATAGTACTAAGCCTCTAGTACTAAAAGTATATATCGCAGAGGACTAGAAGGTAGCGATATAGTCTAGCGTTCGAGAGGACCTTATTATAAATAAGCTATAGCTAGTAAGGTTTAGTAGTAAACTAGAGGCGCCTCTAAGTTACAGAGGAAGTGAAACCTTACTTTACGATAAAGTCTTTAGATATCTTAAGTTTTAATTAGAGGACGCGTAAAGTCTGACAAGTAGCTTAAGAGCTAGATAATATTCTTAAGGTTCTCCTTAAGGCAATAGAAGGGCTAAAGCTTAATAATATCTTATAGCTACTTAGCTACTTATATTTCAGAAGATATCGCTAAGAGGTCTTATAAAGTCTACTTAAGGAGGTATATCTAGGAAAGTCTAATATTAAGAGTAAGATTAAGAAAGATAAGATTTACTTTTATAAGTCCGATTTAGCTAATTACTTTAGGAGGCTATATTTTACATTAGGGAATAAGACAAGAGTGAAAAACCTAAGAGCTATCTTCGACTAGTTATAGTTAGCTAATAAGTCGTGGAATCATACGTATTTCGAAGCGAAATAGTACCGGATAATATATAATAAGATAGATAAGGCGCTTTACGTATATCTAATAATCTAAGACTAATAGAGGTAAGTATTCTTTATAGATTTCTTTCAGTTCTATTTAATAATACTTCTTCTAGACGGGAATAGAATACTACTATCGATAGTAAAGCATATAGGGCAGCGTATTTAGTAGTTAGTAGTAGAGAGAAGAGGAGTTTTCGGGTAAAGGCGGCTAGAATATAATAAGATAGCGCCCTTATTATACCCTGAATCGCTCTTAATAATAAAGGAGCGAATACTAAGGTTTTTAAGGCCTTAAAGAGGGTTTCAGTATACTAAGATACTAAAAGAGAGCGGCGAGGCGTACACTAGGAGTTAAGCGCTAAGGAAGTTAGAGAGGAAATATAGTTCTAATATCAGATAAGTTATACTAGTATTTCCTCTTATAATAGGGCTATTATAAGGCTCATAGATATATTAAGAGGGAATAGATTTCCTCTAGCGATAGTACTATCGTAGGGCTTATTATAATATTAGTAAGAGGTAGATTTTCCTCGTGATAAGAGTACTATCTTAGGAATTATTAATATATAAGTAGAAAATAGATTCTCTTTATAATAAGAGTACTATTATAGGACTTATTAATATATTAATAGAAGAGGGATTTTCCTTATAGCGAGAGTACTATTATAAGACTTATTAATATATTAGTAGAAAGTGGATTTTCCTCGTAATAATAGTACTACTATAAGGCTTATTAAAATATTAGTAGAATATATAATTATAATAAGTATCTTATCGTCGAATAGATATATATGAATCTATACTACCTAGTCTAGTCTATAGCTTAAGTAATAATCTCTCTTATCTTAGCTATATATAAAGTGAAGACATAGAGTATACTAAGCGATAAGTAAGTATAATATAATATATGAAATTATTAGCTCTAGTAAGCTATACTTCTAGAGGTATACGAGACTACAGGATAATAAGTTAGACTTCTACTACCTTAGTAAATACTACGTCTTCTAGAAATCCTTCTTTCCTTTCCTTATTTATTATAGCGTTTTCCTAGTACTTCTTATTATTTATTATCCGGGTAGATATATATATTTCGTCCTTTATACTGCTATCTACTATCTCTATATCCGAGGCGTCCCTTGCAGGTTCTAAAACCGACCTTATAATCTCCTCGTTAGCTAACTCGTACTCCTATAAGGATACTATAGCTTCTAGCTCCTTTACTATCTCCTTATCCGGTACCTCTTCTAACGCTCTATCTAGATCCCTACTAGCTTCTTCTCTAGGTATATTACTATCGCTAAGCTATAGAGCGTTAAGAGTAGCTATAGGAAAGTATCTACTAATTAACTTCTCTAACTTCTCTCTTAAAGCTCTAAGCTTAGGATCGAGACGAAGCTTACGTAACTTAGTAATATATAAGATCTAGTAAGCTTTACTACGTAAATAAGAATCTCTATACTTATAAAGCGCCTTAAGGTTGAAGTACTAACGCTTTAAGACGCTATCGAGTTCGCGCTAAGCCTCTTCGTCTATATCGCTATCTAAATAACTTATATATATAGTTATAAGACTTATAGTAGCGCCCTAGATGCCCTCCCGGGTAGTAAACGCTCTGCCGAAGAGAAGGCTAGTATAAATAGTGAATATAGTATAAATAACGCCGGAGGGGAGGAATAAGGTATATTCCGAAGTTTAGTAAAGAATAACTAGGTTTTCTAATTCAGCGGCGATAAGGATAAGAGAGGCAGATAAATAGCGGAGTAAGGTAGTGATATTTATTTTAGTAGGGAGCGTAAGGAGCTATAGCTTCTTATACTCACTAGAAAGTATAACGAGCCTAGTAAATATAATATCGATATAGAAAGCTACGATCTAGTTAGTAAATCTAATATAAGTAATATAGGGGATTATATCTTAGCTAGTAATATAGCGTCCGAGGCGAGGGGGAAGGATAAAGCTAAACTTAGCGTTCCGTAACGGTATATCGATAAGGGCAGATATAAGAGCGCTAGTCTCGACTGGTTAGGATATAAGCTTCAGTATATAGCAGTTAATATCGCGGAATAGCTAGAGGTCCTTACTCTAGCTTCTATCCTCTTTTTCGAAGAGTATAATAATATCCTCCTTACTCTTTATTGAATTTATAATCTAGTCTTAGAGTATACTATATATAAGTTCCTAGCCCTTAAGGCATAAGGCCTTAGTGAATATCTTCGGAGTGCTTATATTCTAAGATATTTTAGTATATAGAATTCTATTAGATACGATTCCGGCATTTATAAAAGTAGCGTTATAGATATTCTTTCGCGCGGATAAATATAAATTAAATAAGGTAGTAAAGGCAGACGAGAGGAGTTCCCTAGTAAGGTTAATAATATCGCAAGAGTCGTAGGAAAGCTTACTATTACTACTTAAGAGCTCAGGATTTCTACTAAGCCTCGCAGTTATAGCGCTTCGATTCTTCGTCTGAAGCTATTAGTCTCTTATATATAGAGGCCCTACGCGATACTATAGAAGGTTATTTGCGTTTTAAAATTAGATTTAGACGTATAGTAGGATATTAATAGCCTTTTACTACCCGGGCGTGATATAATAGGAGGTCGACTATAGTAGTTATTTTATATTTCGGAATAAGATTTACGAAAGGAATATTAGATAGAAAGTTTAAGTATATTAGTATACTAAAATAATAAGTGCCCTATCGCGCGCGAGCTATCTTACGATAGCGAATAGGGTGTATATAGCTATAAAACGCGCTTATAGGAGATATATAGTGTACGGATTATAATATGCTACTGAAACTAAAACAGTATAACTAAGGCGGGATCTAGGAGGTAGTAAGTATAGTAAATAAAGGAATAGTCGAGATAAATATAAACTTGCGCTTTATATAAGCGAAAGTAATATAGATATTAGATATAATAAAAGATTGACGTTATAATAGTATAGAGATAGATATATTAAGAGAAAGTATTTACTAGACTTAATTACTAGCTAGTCTACTACGAGGTCTATTCTAAGCAGGTTCGCTTATATTAATATTCTTAATAAATTTCTCTAGGTAAGTGTTAGATCTTATCTATAAGATACTCTATAGTAATAAGTTCTTAATAGAACTTTTAGGTTTTAGTAAGAGTATTCCTAGGGAGGCGGATAGCTCCTTCGATAAGGGTATAGAAGTTATAAGCGAAAGTTAGAAGAGAGGGGCCGGAAGTGATATCATCTGCGATATAGTAATTAGAGGTGCGAGAAGCGGTATAGAACTATTAAGAGGAAAAGGTATTACTAGTAATTAGAGGAAGTAGAGAAATAAAAACTAATTACTTATAAGTAGGAGTAGGAGTAAGTTAGAAAGTATTATAAATAGGTAGCGGATTAGTTATTATACTAGTTAGGATATTTCATAAGATATAGATAGAAGTGCTTTATATACCTAAAAACGCAATATAGTAGAGCGTAAGAGTATCGGAAGAGAGATAGAGATGGATAGCAGCAGCCGCGAACTAGTTCGAATTAGCCTTAGAAAATTATAACTAGAGAGAGTCTTAACTTCATAACGAAGTTCTTCTAAAGAGAGCTTAAAACCTATCTTAAGTAGCGCTTTTAAGCGATAGAATAAGTACTAAAGCGTAAATAATAGATAAGGAAGAGTATTTATCTTAGGAATTCGGTCGAGGGCTAAGTATTCCTAGTAGTAATATGGAATATAGCGTGACGTTACTATAGTGATAGCGCGCTAGCGTGTTTTAATATATCTATATACTAAAATATCTTAAGTCGTATATTAGATAGCGGATCTTCTAGAGATAGTAAATATTAACTAAGATACTAATATAACGCTAGCATAAGGATATAATAAGCTATATAATTACGTAGACTATACTCTACTTAGTCGGACTACAGAGCGAATTAGTATAGGAGATTCCTGCCCTTAATATAATTTATATATTTAATAGTAAGAAGAGGAAAGGGCTAAGCGAATAAGGTCGCGGGAAAGAGGTATATTACTTTACTCTAGAATAGCATTCGATACTTATTCGTATAATACTATAGCTTTAAGGGAGTTTAGTACGCGTATAATAAAAGCTTTTAATTCGACTTTACCTGCTAATCCGGGCTCGATATCTATAATAATCCTATAGCTTATATATATATATCCGGACGACGCCCTCGATAAGATATTTATCTTATTTCCGCTTCTGCTATCGGAGATCCGCTATAAGATCTAGAAGTACGCGATAGCTTTCTAGATTAATATAGTCCGAGTGCGTTCCGCCGGTATTAGTTCTACTCTTAATACCTTCTTATTACGATTTATTATACTTTAAAGGCCGATCCTCCTTACGCTCTATATAGATAGTCGATTAGTATACCTCGAGGTATATAAGTATACCTAGGAGATATAGTATAATATATATTTTCAGATAGATATAGATATATTAGGCTTAATCTTAAGGTCCTACGGGGAGTATATAGAGATATTACGAATAATAAAGACTAGATTAGCTATAGGACTTAAGCGCTTAGAGATCCTATTTCGTATTTACTTTACTTATAAAGATAATAAGATAAGTAAAAGATATAACTAGGAACTAGATAAAAGCGGATTTTTAAAGATCTTAATTATATTTAGGAACCTAGTAGCTTTATACTTTATTATAATTAATAAGGAGAGATTAATCTGGGCTCGAAGCAAGAGATATATAAAGGAAGCAGTAGAGAAAGCGTAGAAAGGGGAGTTTAGGAGAAAAGTGAAACCTCTTAGGGTATTTCGAATATTAATATCTCTTCGCCTAGCGGAGGAGTATACGTATATCTCTAGACTAGTAACCTACTGAGCGCGGGTATTATAGCGAAAGGTAGATAGATAATTAGAGCGAAAGAGAGGTTTACTATAGTTCTTAAGGCGAAAATAATCCTGCTTAGCTTACGATAGAAGTAGGGAGTCTATACTATCCTCTTTATATAATTCTTAGCTTATGAAGTAAAGTAATAGCTAGTTACCTTATTTCAGATAATAGGTCTAGAGTAAAGGTTACTTATAGAGGAATTATAAAGTATATTTTTATTATATATAAAGAATCTTACCTATAGAGATAAGACTTCTTCTATAGTTTTTAATCTTATAAGGATAATAGATAATATAGACCTATTTATATATGTAAGTGATATAGGCCTAAAGCTAAGGGTAAGTATCCTCAGATAACTTAGGAAGCTTATAGTAAGCTAATATAGGGATATAGGTAATTAGAGGTTATCTATAGATTAGAGTAATAGTAGTAGCTATCAGTAGTATAAATATAGATAGGGTTCTTAGTATAGAGGAATATTAATAGCTTAATTATAGAAAGGGGGCGAGAAAGAAGCGTCGTAGGGATAATTTTCTAGATTTTTAATACTCGAATATTTTAAGATAAAAGAAAGATTAGGATTTTAATTATATAGAGTTAAAAGTAGATTATTAAGAGGTTTAGGAGTATATAGCTAAGAATTAACCTTACGAGTAATAGAGAGTAGTTAATATTAGCAGGACTTATAAGGTAGGAATTTCTATAGTAAAGAGAGTATTAATATAGAAGAGTAGCTATAAGTATTATAATTAGAGGGTAAGGCTTTATATAATAATTAATATACTAATATAGTATTTACTGAATAGAGAAAGGGTTATAATAGCAAGGATAGTAATAGAGTAGTTACTAGCGAGAGAAGGGTTTCGAGGATAAGAGTCGAGTTATAATAATTAAATAAAAAATAAGGATAAGTAGTAATAATAAGTATAGTATAAGGGTATTTACTATAAAAAATAGATAGGTAAAGATAATAGGAGTTCTTATAGAAAGATTACTTTAAGCGAAATATATTAGTATAAAGAGTGAAGCTATAGTGATCACTATTAGAAGAAAGAGTAGGTTTCAGATAATAGTTAAGTACTAATAATAGAAGTTTTATTATTAGTCCTAGAACTTTCTAAGAGGGTAAAATAATCAGATTTCTAGTATAAGTTATTAGATTTTATAAGAAAGTGTAATAATAATATCTATATTATAGGTTCCAGAATTTTATAAGGGGGTATAATAACAGGATCTATATTATAGATCTTGAATTACTTAAGAAAGTATAATAATAATATCTATATTATAGGTTCCAGAATTTTGTGAGGGGGTATAATAACAGGATCTGTATCATAGATCTTGAATTACTTAAGAAAGTATAATAATAATATCTATATTATAGGTTCCAGAATTCAGTAAGGGGGTATAATAATAGGATCTGTGTTATAGATCTAGAATTTCTTAAGAAAGTGTAATAATAATATCTATATTATGAGTTCTAGAATTTCGTAAGAGGTATAATACTAGGATCTGTATTATAGATACTATGATTTCTTAAAAAAGTATAATAATAATATCTATATTATAAGTTCCAGAATTTTATAAGAGGGTGTAATAACAGGATCTGTGTTATAGATCTAGATTTTCTTAAGAGAGTGTAATAATAATATCTATATCATAGGTTCCAGAATTTTATAAGGGGGTATAATAACAGGATCTGTATTATAGATCTTGAATTTCTTAAGAAAGTTTAATAATAATATCTATATTATTGGTTCCAGAATTCTGTAAGGGTGTGTAATAATAGGATCTGTATTATAGATCTAGAATTTCTTAAGAAAGTATAATAATAATATCTATATTATAGGTTCCAGAATTCTGTGAGAGGGTATAATAATAGGATCTATGTTATAGATCTAGAATTTCTTAAGAAAGTGTAATAATAATATCTATATTATGGGTTCCAGAATTCTATAAGGGGGTATAATAATAGGATCTGTATTATAGATCTAGAATTTCTTAAGAAAGTGTAATAATAATATCTATATCATGGGTTCTAGAATTTTATAAGGAGGTATAATAATAGGATCTGTATTATAGATCTAGAATTTCTTAAAAAAGTGTAATAATAATATCTATATCATAAGTTCTAGAATTTCGTAAGACGGTATAATAACAGGATTCATATTATAGATTCTAGGATTTTTCGAGAGAGTGTAATAACAGGAATCATATCATAGATTATTGAGTATATTAAAACTAGTATAATAGTACCTCTTATTAATAAATTCTGATTTTTTTTTTTATAATATAGAAAAATAAGTACTAAAGAGTAATATAGGTATTATTTTTTTTTTTTTTTTCCTTATAACCTTAATATTTTTCTAACCCTAACCCGTTTTTCTACCTAAGAATATCCTAGATATTCTATAATATCCGAGGCCTATATACTAGTTCTAGTCTCGATTGGATTGCCACGTGATACTGCATTGAACATTCATTATTCTAATAATATAATAATAATTAACCCGTCTTAGAATAATAGACACATAAAATAGACACTTAGAATTTCTATTATAATAGAATTATATTAAATATACGTATTAGACAGATGTTCAGGAAACTCTGCACTTGATATAGTATACGCTAAGTCATAGTAGTTCTAAGTACAGCTGTATCCATACCAAATTCTAACACCCACGTCTATTCTTGTATCAAGGGATCCAAATGAAGCAGGGGGCGATCATGCGATAAGACGAGGCTGTCGCACGCCGGCCAGCGAATTGTCTAACATCTTGACTTACCACCCTGAGATGCAATGGGCAATGGAGTAACAATTGTGCTGCAATGAGGCTTAGGATACTCGGAATTGCGTGAGTAGTATTGAAAAGCCCCTCTTCGCGTCTCTCAATTTGTGGATAAGAGTTGTGGATAATGCTGTAAATACTAAGTCGAGTACGAAGCATAAGGAGGCGATATAATCTTGAGTGACAGGGTAGCAAAGCTGATTCCCGGGTATCGTTTGAAAGGAAAATGCGTCTTATGGCCTAATGAGCAAAAAATCGATTCCGTTGTGCGGATGAAAGCTCGCCCGAGCTTATTCTCGAGTCAGCTTTGTTTTTCGGACTTAATCTCGAGGAGCAAGGGTCTCGAAGATTTGCTATAAGGACCCATTATCCCTCGAGAATCGTACGAGCTCATAGTCGAAGGATGTTACGAACAAGCTTCATATCCGCCATCAATCTTCAGGCGATTTTCGCACTTCATTTTGACTTCGCGGGATCGTAAACAGTCGACATGATCCACGATATCATCAGTTTTGTCGATGAGCATCGCCGATGGACTCAGGACGATGCTCGATTACAAACTCAAGAGAGACACCTTACATTGCTGGGAGCGGTATGGCGTGACCAGCTGGCCGGTCCGGGCTACATTACCTCCCTTGCGGTGTCTCGAGCCACGTGTTCAACCTCGGCATCACCACCTTGAAAGTATCTGAAGACGCACCAGGCCAAGAAGCTTTCAGACGGGACTGAAAACCTCTTTTTGTAAGAAAATAATTGACTGAGCTACTTGATTGACGTGGTGTCATCGCAGGTGGCGAAGACGAATTCTCCCTCGGAAAGCGGACAAGGAAGTGTACCCGTACATATCGAGTTCCCTATGCATACAACAATCAGACTCAGCTGGCGCTAACATAGTGTTCAGATCTTCTGGAGTTGCAAACCAGGGCGGGAGCCTAAACTTATGGCCTGTACCTCGGTAGAAACCGCATGTAGCTGCCTGCTAGCCTGACTGCGCAAGGATTGGATCTAGTCGATTTCTTGAAGGGCCATGCTTCGAACCTGCTCAGTACATTCATGTCCCGATGTACAGGCCAGTGATCATCAAGAGACTTTATATAAGATGGATAAGCGTTCATCTTGGCTAGCCCCGGTGGTTCGGAGTCTGGCCATGCATCTATATTCATAGAGGTAGACTCAAACGCAGTTACGAAAGTGACCCCCGGACTGGGGATTGTGTTGCACAGACAACGGAAAGGGCCATAACACATGGATGGCCGCTTCAGCATATCAGGTCTGGCAGCAAATCAATGAGCATAGCCCCGAAGATTTTAATCAGACCAGGGAATCCAAAAATCGATACACAGCTATCAGAGCATGAGATATCTACTAGAGTAGAAAGGGAGAGTTCAACTCTTCGCAACCCTCTCCAGATCTGTCCACGTCAGCCGAAATTCAACATAGAGCACCTATGTTACTGGCCATACCATACACCAACTCTTATCTGAGGAACACATTTATGTTCCATGCATTCCGGAAACCTTCGGACTTGTTTGTCTGCGGGGTAAATATTCAGTCTGAGATATCGGTTCAACCAACCATCGAAAGTCAACATGTCCACCTTCTCCTTTCGGCTACGATGCATGCTCTGGAAGCATCTTGAAATTATTCTGGAGAGCAAGGACTCCGATAACAACTTCTGGCGGGGTAGCCCCTCCCCCTTGGAAACTCTAATCGGCCCTCCCAAACATGCTTTTGCCTGGACCAACCATTTGTCTGAAACTACGGTAGTTGGCTGCTATCTTTATCATTCTTCAATCTTGAGCTCCGACGAGTATTCGAGCAAGTGCATATGTACGGCGCTTCTCTTACTGTCACTAGTGTTCCTTGTTTCATCACAGACTTACGCATTCGTGAATTTTCGATTTTTCAATCTTAACTATAGCGTTACAACCTAAGTGTGGATGGTAGCGCTATCTGGACCCGGGAGGTCCGGTCGTGTCTTTGCAAACATCGATAAGTCTTTTGTGGTCAGGTAAACAAGATATGCAATTTGAGAAGGTTTATTTTCGTCGGCGATTCGAATTTGCCGATATAATCAGTTGATTATATTTTCCTTGGCGATGCCCTTCAACGTTTCAGTATCTGCTATCTGTATTATGTTGCCGATAAGCCTGATAAAGAGGTTCTGTTTCTTTACTCGTCGGAATAGGCTCAGATCTACACTTTTATTCGGGACAAGTGCCGACATTTAGCTGCAAGATTGCTGAGAATCTCCTTAAACCACTTGCAGTGTCTCGCGGCCCCAGCAGTTGGCTCCAGTTATAACAAACCTGGCATGCAGATTCAATATCATCACGTTGCCGTCGATGGCGTTAAGATCCATCTGAGCTATTCCCACTACGCGAATCGTGTCTCGGCTATGTCCAACGTAGTGCCATGTTGATATCTGCGTAGTTGTCAGACCTCGTATCTGATGCAATGATTGTACGAAAAGACGACATAATCCGGCGCTCCTCTCTTGCGTTTTCAGGTTTCGAACTTCCAAATGAGGGTAGCCACTTTAGGATTCGAAGCCGAGATTGAGGTTAAATTGCAACTTCCTTACTAGCTGTATCCCAATCAAGTGTTTAGACCAATCAGATCATAGAGTTCTTATGTGAACCTGCTATCTCAAGATGAGTACTTTAGGGTTACATAGAACGACCCTAGGTTGAACTTAGTCTGGGGCTTGAATGCTTGCTACCCACCCTCTGTCCCGACTTAGATTGTGTGATATCACAGGAAGGGGAACATAAAGACGTCGGTAGCTCCTTTGTGTTTCCTCCATCGGCGCGACGGCCACCAGACTACCAAGATTCGACCAAACAGGTAGTTGTCGATCAGCATGTCGACAAACGAGGTGGTGCAAAAAGCACCATCACTCTACCACAGTAGCAGTGATGAGAAGAAGGTGCCCAAGGTAAGTTGAACCGAAATAGCCTAGCTCTACTACACATCATGACGTGAATGAAGTTGGCAATACAAACAGTCGCCTCGGTGGACGAAATTTCTGTTGAACGATACGAAAAGTATGGCAACCCTTTCAGTTAACAGGTGTTCTTGAATAACACATATACACAGAGAGCTCAATGTTACCGGAGAAGATCTTCTCAAGGCTCAGGAGGATGCCAAGAATCTTGACCTCGAACAAACTCGCGAAGTAAGTTATCAGAAGCTCCTTCCCTTGGTTCCCTGGAGCACGGCTAAGTCATGGCCAATAGATCATGATAAAGGTGATGAAAATCCATCAGAAGGATCCCAACTTTCCCATCGAAGTCGTCGAGCGTATCCAAGAGTTTCTTGGCAACAGCGACGTCTTTGAAAACCCTGAGAAACACGCGCACCTGATTCAGGAGATGAAGACCGAGGCTGCACTCATCACTGGGAACAGTCCATACGCCGAAGTCCGAGCTGTGGTCGACAACACCGACGACCCTAGCATGCCCTCCTCTACGATTCGTGCCTGGGGTATTGGGCTCTTTTTTGTCGTCGCTCTTTCATTCATCAATCAGCTGTTCTCAATTCGTCAACCTAGCATCAGCGTCGGGTCCAACGTTGCTCAATTGCTATCCTACCCCATTGGTCGAGCTGCTGCAACTTGGCTTCCTGACATCGGCTTCACTCTATTTGGCGTCCGTCATTCCTTGAACCCTGGAAAGTTCTCCAGGAAGGAGCATATGTTAATCACAATTATGGCGAACGTGGGATCTTCGACACCCTACACGGACAACATCATCTGGACCCAAGTCCTCCCGCTCTACTTCAATCAGTCATATGCCAGAGGATTTGCTTACCAAATCCTTATTTCTCTTGGCACAAATTTCAGTGGTTACGGTATTGCTGGTATCTGTAGACGGTTCCTTGTTTTCCCGTCGTACTGTGTCTGGCCCGCGTCTCTGGTAACCATTGCTCTGAATTCTACTTTCCACACGGAGAAGAACGAACGTAAGTCTACACCATTTGAATGATTTCAGGAGAATCACACTGATGTTAGAAATAGCTGTCGTAAGCCCCTTCTTCAAGAAGATCTTTACCATGTCTCGCCTCAAGTTTTTCGCTTGGACATTCGCAGCTATGTTCGTGTGGTTTTGGTTCCCCGACTATATCTTTACTGCCCTTTCGGCATTCAGTTGGATCACCTGGATCGCACCTAACAATGTCAATTTGACGACAATTACTGGCTTTAACACTGGTCTTGGACTCAACCCTTTCCCTACCTTTGACTGGAACGTCTTGCTTTTCGATGCCCAAGACCCGTTCATGGTACCATTTTTCAGCACTCTCAATAAGTTCTTGGGAATGTTCATCTTCATGTTCGTCATCCTCGGGCTCTACTACACCAACACTTATAACACGTCATATCTCCCCATCAACACTAACCGGGTCTGGGACCGCTTTGGGGAACGCTACAATGTTTCACGTGCGATTGACGCCAGGGGGATTTTCGATCCCACGAAATACGAGGCCTATTCACCTGCATACCTTGGCGCTGCAAATCTCGTCATTTACCTCGCATTTTTTGGCATCTACGCCGCTGCCATCTCGTACGCCTACCTCTACCATGGTCACGAGATCAAGATGGGTTTCAAAAATCTATACAAAAGTATCAGGAGGCAGAAATCGTACAATCAGGAGGAGTACGTGGATATCCACAACAAACTCATGTCCAAGTACCCCGAAGGTAAGCCCAAAATAGTGTGCGGAAGCAACATGTAGCTGACACACAATAGTCTCCGAGTGGTGGTACTTTGCAACTCTGGTGACTGCTATCGCAGTAGCATGTGCTGGTATCGCTGGCTGGGAGACATACACGTCTGTCGGTGTCGTGTTTTACGGCATCTTCCTCTGCCTTATATTTGTCGTGCCTATTGGGATCATCACAGCCATGACCGGAGTTGAAGTAACTCTGAACGTCTTGGCTGAGTTTATCGGCGGTTCCTTTGTCGCCGGAAATGCTCTGGCCATGAACTATTTCAAATGTTTCGGCTACGTAACATGTGCAAACGCGATTGCGTTCACCAATGACTTGAAACTCGCCCATTACGTCAAGATCCCACCTCGACACACATTTTGCGCCCAGTTGGCTGCCACATTCGTGTCAACGTTTGTCTGTATTGGTGTCCTGAACTTTCAGATCAACCAAATCAAAGATGTATGCACACCCGATCAAGTGAATAAGTTCACTTGCCCAGGTATCAACACATTCTTCACCGCAGCTGTGCTGTGGGGCACTCTCGGTCCGCACAAGATGTTCGGTAAGAATGGACAGTACTCCGCTCTGCTTGTTGGCTTCCCTATCGGATTGGCTGTCCCTATCATAATCTACTACGCGCAGAAGAAATTCCCAAAGCAGAATTGGCTGAGACAGATTCATCCTGTTGTCATGTTTTATGGTGCGCTCACCTGGGCGCCCTACAATCTGAGCTATGTGTGGCCTGCGGTTCCGCTCGGTTGGTTTAGTATGGTGTACATGAAGAGAAAGTATCTCGACTTCTGGTCCAAGGTAAGCAAGCGTACCCTGATGTTCAACTCTGTGGTCAACTGACTGTCCGTACAGTACAACTATATTCTCTCGGCATCTTGGTCGACTGCCATTGCAATTTGTGGTGTTGTCATATTCTTCGCACTGCAGTGGAGCGAAGTTGAGTTGGACTGGTGGGGTAATAACGTCGTCAGTCAGGGGTGTGAAGGGTCGCCTTGCACTCGATTTGTGCTCGATGAGGGCGCACACTTTGGCCCTGGCATTGGACAGTTCCACTAGGAGGCTATCCCTGTGCTGTATTGTGCCTGATAAGGACGTTACGTTGGTCCTGGGGGAAAGCGAATCGTAGCTGTGTACGTAGTGAAGCAAGGTTTTAGCTGGAATTTAATACCGAAGATCCTATATACATGAGGATGGGTCTATTATGTCCTATAGAATAGTGGAGGATTGTTTGCCTGTGTCCTGCTGTGCCAGACGTTACTTTCTGGGAACTGAAATTTGGAACTTGGTACTTGTAATCACTTGAGACCTTAGACTTCTCACAACATGCATACATGGCAGATCTTTGGTCCTCAGTTAGTACCTTAGGAAACGACGTACTCTACTGAAAGTTCAAAGTCTTGCGTAAAGATTCTTCCTACTTTGGTACAGTCGGCAAATCACAGTGTCGACACCAGATTTCTGACCACCATAACAACGCTCTTGGCCTATGTCTGAGTGCACCAAGTCATGAAGCACATGATCGTCGGTTTAGCCTCCCCCAGAGACCCACAGCACTACCACCTCCCCTTTCGGTATTGACGGAGTGGATTAGTGGTATGCAAGCCCTGCCTTAGAAATTATACCTTACCACTTCTAGTCGTAGATCATTCTACATCCACTACCTAAATAGATACTAATACAAGTAGTCGGATCACCTTCTGTTGTGCTCGGCCACTTACAGTCGGTGAAAGCAAGTATCCGGGGAAAGTAAGTGTCCGGCAGTTTTACCCCGTACAGGGGATTTTACTGTTAATGCTCTTACAGGGCTCCTTTCGAGATTCTTCGGGTAATAAAATCCTTAAACTTTTAGTGAAGTTTTAGTGAGGACAATTCCGCCGAACACTTGCTTTCCTCGGACACTTGCTTTCACCGACTATAAGCGGCCGCGCACAACAGAAGATGACCTGACTATTGTAGTCTGATAACTCAACGTTACCTTTTTGCAAGTCAATTGGATGATCAGACACCGTTCTAATTGTCGACGAGCTTTACTTAGAGCGCAGACTCAGAGCTAGATATGCCGGTTACGTATCCTACAACAAAAGACCAGGAAATTAAAAGGCAACCGAAGCAACTGTAATAATCACTTAGTACGCTGAGGTAAATAGGCATAATGGAATAGTGGAATAGTCGCTAGAGGTTCGCTAGTAATAATCTAGTTAATATAGAAACTAATTACTAAGGAGAGAAGGTTCTTCCTTCCTCTCTAATTCTGAAATATAAGAGTAGGAGGCACTAAGCGTATAGACCTATTATAATATCTCCCCTCTTAAACACTTCTATCCTAAAAGTGAAGGTATTAAAATACCCTAGCTAGCGATACTTTAGCGAGGCGCTAGTAAGGCGCTCTTTTCAGGATTCACCTTTATTCTGATTCTTCTTTATTATTAGTAAGGCTAGAATACAGGGTATAGCGCTAGATAACTCCTCTATATAACTCTTAACCTTCTCTCTTCTCTCCTCTTTAAATAACTAATAATAATAATACTATACGTAAGTTATAAACCTGATCTACTAGATATTACTAACTTAACCTTTTAGCTCCTAAAAAGAACCTTCGTAAGAGCGCTACTAGTAGTTCGCTTAAAGATACTCTTCCTTCTAGTAATACTTTTACCCTTATTAATAAAGGAAAAACCGTAGTTACTAGCGGGTTATCGACTAAGCGCTAGCGAGCTAAAGACGATAATAAGGATACTAAAGGCGAGCTAAGCTAAGATAGTAGCCCTTCTGCCTATTACGATAAGACCCTTTATACTAGTTAAAAGAATATATAAACAAAGTCGAAGGCTCGTGCTAAGATGAACAAGAAGATACCGCATCCGGAGACTTACCTGCGATACGCCGGCGAGTATACTTTATTCCCTGACTTAAGGTATACTTTAGCTTCTAGCTCTATTACTAGTAAGTATATAGACTATATTAAGAAGGGTAAATCTTACGAGGATATAAGTATAAATTTCCTCTCTCTATCGAATACTTAGCTAATAGCTAGCGAGGTCCTAGCTATTTTAATCAGTATCCTCAGTTACCTATAAGATATAGCTATAGTAATAGCGATAGGCGAGGATATATAAGAAGAGCTAAAGATTACCTAGGCACGCTTTAATATAGAGAAAAAGCGAGCTAATTATACTTCTAAAGTTAGTAATACCGCAGCTATTAAATCTCCTTAGAAGCTAGTTATCGATTCTAATACCGAGCTATCCTCTAGTATTATATCGGCGATCGCCGAGGCATCCGGGTTTACGCTGCACTCTATAGCTAAAGTTACTACTACTATTAATATTATAAATACTACTCTCCTCGAGGAAATTCGTAGTCTCCGTATAATATAACTCAAATCTCTCTAGTGAACTCTCTACTAATCTTCAGCGAAAGACTTCGGTATTATTTATACTAGGTTCTTTCTATAGGTAGCTTCATCAGATATATAGCTAGAGGATATTAAGAAGGAGGTCGCTAATATAGTTATAGATACTACTATTTAGAAGGTTACTAAGTAAACTTTCTTTAGTAATATCTCAGAGTTTATCCAGCGAGAACTAGTTTACTAGCGATCCGTATAGATAATAAAACCTCTTTTTTCCCTAGGACTTCTACTAGATTTATAATCTCTAATATACCTTTAAAACTATAAAACCCTATAGGAAAAAACAGAAAGGTATATATCCCTTTAGGAGTATTATTTTATCTTCGCTAGCGTTTCGCCGCTCTTTCTATAGCGTTTTAATTTTTTAAAGCTTTAATTTCTTTCTAGAGTCCTTAGAGGCTTTCCTTTAGCTCCTAAGAGTTATAAGCTAAAGTAAACTCTTTCTATCTTACTAGGAATTATTCTTTCCCTCTAACTACTCTTTAGTCTAGTAAGGAATCGATATCCTATAGTTCTTCGCTATTAATAAGGTTAGGCTATATAACTTCCGACGTATGACGGCGCATAGTATACGTGGCAGATACGGGCCAGTATCAGTGCCTTAGGCATACCCTCCTTGTATATATAGAAGGTGCAGACTCCTTTAGAGCTCTATATCTTTCTGTTTCCTTCGTACTAGACTATATAAGATCGCTCTTAGCCTCCCTACTTGTTTATTCTTGCTTATATACCGCCTTAAGTCTTATGTCGTTATATTAAATAGAAAGATTAAGACCGCCGGGGACAGTATTAAATAATATCTCACCTAGAAAACTCGATTCGGACGTACGACTTCGACTATTAGGGAGCTCTTCGCTGAGTTATCTCTACTTACCTTAGATTTTTATACTTCGGAATCATACGGAAATAGTTAGTACTATTAATTACGAATTCGATAGTTAAGTTTTCAAAAGAGCCGAGATTCTAGAGATCTCTCGGATAGCTGGGAATTTAAATGTAATTCAGCCTCAGAAGCACTAGTATTACTACGAAGTCACTCTCAGATACTTCGAAACTCGTTCCTTCGTACGTACGAAGTAAAACAGCAGACGAATTTTAGGTAGAAACTTCCCTATAGGCCCTAATATTTATTATCTCCTTACTTAACTTTAACTTTCCGAAAGTAGCTCTAATAGCGAAAAACCTTACTTTTAGGCTAAGACGAAGTAGCTTATTACCCTAGCGGAAATTATCAGAATTCGACTTATAATCCCTATACCCTAGTATAATTTAGCTTCTCTTAGTAGAATCGACCTCTCTTTACTAGGACTTTTAATTTAATACTTTCTATATCTACTTAATAAAGATATCTAACTCTTCTTAATCTTTTAGCTTCTTTAGAATTCGATTTCGACTTTCGCTTCTTCTATAACTTTTAAGTATTCTATTACTTTCGCTTAGTCTCGCTTACCTAATACTATACTTCCTAAGAAAGCTTAGCTAGCTCCTATAGCTTCACCGGAATACCCTCGTAGCCCCTCNTTTCCGAAAGTAGCTCTAATAGCGAAAAACCTTACTTTTAGGCTAAGACGAAGTAGCTTATTACCCTAGCGGAAATTATCAGAATTCGACTTATAATCCCTATACCCCGGTATAATTTATCCCCCTCGGCAGAATCGACCTCCTTCTACTAGAAAAGAACCTTTATCCTCTTACCCGACTTTAACCTTCTGAAAGTAGCTCTAATAGCGAAAAACCTTACTTTTAAGCTAAGATAAAGTAGCTTATTACCCTAGCGGAAATTATCGGAATTCGACTTATAATCCCTATACCCTAGTATAATTTATCCCCCTTAGCAGAATCGACCTCTTTCTACTAGAAAAGAACCTTTATCCTCTTACCTGACTTCAACCTTCCGAAAGCAGCTCTAATAGCGAAAAACCTTACTTTTAAGCTAGGATAAAGTAGCTTATTACCCTAGCGGAAATTACTAGAATCCGACTCGTAACTCCTATACCCCGGTATAATTTATCCCCTTTAGCAGAATTAACCTCCTTCTACTAAAAAAGAACTTTTATCCTCTTACCTGACTTTAACCTTCCGAAAGCAGCTCTAATAGCGAAAAACCTTACTTTTAGGCTAAGACGAAGTAGCTTATTACCCTAGTAGAAATTATTAGAATTCGACTCGTAATCCTTATACCCCGGTATAATTTATCCCCCTCGGCAGAATCGACCTCCTTTTACTAGAACTTTTAATTTAATACTTTCTATATCTACTTAATAAAGATATCTAACTCTCCTTAATCTTTTAGCTTCTTTAGAATTCGATTTAGACTTTCGTTTCTTTCGTAACCTTTAATTTTTTTAATTACTCGCTTAGCCTCGCTTATTTAGTAAAACTCAGTATTATAATTACTAGAGATTACGTTTCCCTCTATAGAAGAGATAATCTCGATACTAAATTAGTATCTATAGTTTCGGTTTAATAGAAATTTAGAAAGTTATCTTAATATTTAACTGCGTTTTATACTTACTTATTTCCTTAGTTACTTCGATTCTTCAAGGCTCGAGGGCGAGCCTTTATCTTAGAAGGGGGTAATATGACGGCGCATAGTATACGTGGCAGATACGGGCTAGTATCAGTGCCTTAGGCATACCCTCCTTATATATATAGAAGGTTTAGACTCCTTTAGAGCTCTTCATCTTTCTTTTTCCTTCGTACCAGACTATATAAGATCGCTCTTAGCCTCCCTACTTGTTTATTCTTACTTATATACCGCCTTGAGTCTTATGTCGTTATACGACGGTTCGCCGGGCCTTTACTAGTAAGGTTCTAATAGTGAGATATAGAAGACATTATATAGCCGACTATATTTAGGAGGTAAATCCAATCGATATACTTGCTTTCTAATTCTTTCGCTAATCTTAAATAGCCCTAGAAATTAGTAATCTAGCTTCTTACTCGATCGAATAGTTTTAATATTCTTTACTAAGAGTAGGACTTATTAATCTACTTTAAATTTAACTAGTTAATAGTTCTTATTATATTATTTCGCTTATGTTTCTTTAGTTCTTCGCTAGCTATTCTCTAGCTCTTAGCGTTTCTTAACTACTTCTTCTACTCTTTCTTTAGTAGTAAGTATCTCTCCTCTTATAGGATCGTCCTTAATACCCTAGTAACTATCTAGCGTAATTCTATATCTAGCTTTATTTAGACTTATTCTAATAGCCTTATAGTATATATTTATATACGCGAACTTCACTATAGGTAACAGGTCTATCTAATTATCTTGAAGATAGTATATGAAATACCGTAGCTATACTTCTATAGCTTAGTTTTATTATTCTATTTACCTATTAGTTTATAAGTAAAACGCTATCGAAAGAACTCTTATTATTCGGAGGTAGAAGTATATCTCTTCCTAGAACTTAGAAGTAAAGATAGAACTTCTATTAGTAATAATAACCGCAGGTAATCCGTAGTCCTTAAACTAATAATCGATAAATAGCTGAGCTAAAGCTAGCGTATTAATTATCTTTAAGTAAGATATATATTTAATATCTTTTATATACCTATCGATAATCACTAGTAAGCTATCGGAGATTCTCCCTATAGAGCTCCCTTTATAAGGTAGCAGATCTATAATAAAGTCTATAGTTATAGACTTAAATAGCTTACTTAGCTAGCTAGGCGCTTATATCTCGCTAGCTATTTTTATTCTTCTTACTTTTATTCTTTAATAAATATTATAACTCTTAACGTATTCTTTAATATCTAGCTTTATCTTCTGCTAATAGTACTTTCGCTAGATAAGCTATAGTATCTTATCTTAACTAAAATAGCTTATAGTTAGATTATTATAATATATCTTTATAATTTCACTATAGATAGCTTCGTCTAGAGGAATATAAGCCTTTCGCTAGTATCTAAGTAGCCCTTTACTATCGATACTCTAATCTATATCCCCGGTTTTCTATAATCTAGCTAACTTCTTAATAGTAAAAGCGTCCCTTTTCTATAGCTCTATAAGTATTAAGAGAAGTGAGTTTGATTTAGGGTTTACTATTTCGATTCTTATAATTCTCGCTATGAAAAACCGTAGTATAGTATATCTATAGCTATACTAGCTAGCGCCCGGCTTCTCGCTAGCGCCTCTTAAGAGGGTATCCAGACCTCTAAATAAGTTCTATGAACTATCAAGCTTTATAAGTATATATCGCTAGTTAGGTATAGAGGTTATATCTATAGTCTCGATCGATACTCCTTTTAAAGAAGTATTATTAGTAAGTTATAGAATCTGAGTTAACTAGTACGATATACTATCATTCGGACGCTAGTTGCTCTCTATCGTATCGCTAGCTTTACTAGGTATATAGATTAACTTATCTTTAATTATACTTTATAGCTTATTTTATAAAGTAAGGAGTATAATATTTTCCTTATCTTTCGCTAGCTTATAGTTAGGCCTTCTCGATAGTCTATCAGCGGGATTATTTTTCCCTTATCTATAACTTAATATAAAGTTATACTTAGATAGCTCTAGAGCTTATCTAGCTTATCGCTAGCTTAATACTATCGTAGTCATAAAGTGATAGAGGTTACTATAGTCTATTAATACCTTAACTAGGGCTATAATACCTTTAAGATAATACCTCTAGTATATAAAATACTTAATAATTATAAGGAGTTCTTAATTATATACTTTATGATTTAACTTAGCAGGTTCTAGCTTTTTACTAAAGGGCGCGATAAGGTGCCAGATAGCCTTTTCCCCTTCTTTCGCTGGCCACTCTCTAGGCTAGGATAGGATTCCCGTGATAGTAAACCTAGAAGTATTAGTCTCTAGCTTCCTTAGCTTCAGTGGATCGAAGTACATAAGAAAAGGTACTATAGTAAATATATCTTTCAACGCGTTAGAAGCCTCCCTTTCTATAATACTCTATCTAAAAGTAGAAGCAAGTTACTTTTTCTTCTTACTACCTATTAAACTTATTAAAAGTTAGGTAATCGCTGAGAATCTTATAATAAATCGCTAATAGAAGTTTATAAAACTAATAAAGACTTATATATCTCTAACACTTTCAAGCTCTAGCTATTCCCTAATAGTATCTATCCGGCTTATATCTATTAAAACGCTAGCTAAGGAGATAATATATCCTAGAAACTCTATACTTTTAGTATTAGAGAAGCACTTTAATAACTTAATAAAGAGGTTTATATACCGAAGTCTCTTTAGTACTTAGCGGACGTGTTATTTATATTATAACAAGTTAGCAGAATAGATTAGGATATTATTAAGATATATAATATAAGTAATATTAATAAGGCCCGCTAGCGTATTATTAATAAATACCTAGAAAGTCGCTAGCGCATTTAATAATCTAAATAGTATAACCTAGTACTCGTAGTACCCGTATTAAGTACAGAATACAGTTTTCTATTTATTACCCTAGCGAATTCGAACGCAGTAATAAGCGTTTTATAAGTCTAATTTAGTAAATACTCTAGTATCCCGGAGCCTATCTAGCGTTTCGCTAATAAATAGCAGAGGGTACTAATCCTTAATTATAATTTTGTTTAGAGCCTAGTAATCGATATATAATCGAAGGCTACTATCTTTCTTAAGTATAAAAAGAATAAGTACACCTATAGGACTCTTACTCTTCCTTATCTAACCTTTCGCCTCTAATAAGTCGAGGTATTCCCGGAGAACCTCTAGTTCCTTCTCGGAGAGGTTATAGATTAGAGAATAAGGTATCTTTAATCCTAGTTCCAACTCGATAGCGTATCAACAGCCTTCTAATAGAGGTAGCTCGCTTCCTTTCTCCTTAGAGAATACGTCCTTAAAGTCACTATATACGAAGGGAATAGTAAGCGTATCGCCGGTATCTGTCTAGCGTATTATATATAAGTTAAGTATTATAGCGTATATAGGAGATTTCTATTCGTTAATAAGAGTCGTAAAAGCTCGAGGTGCTATAATATTAAGGCTATTAGAGTCCTTTAAATTATAAGGGAACCTCTACTTCTTATTCTTAAAGCTTATCTAAGGATCTATATCCTCTAAGTATAGCTACTCTAATATCAGGTCTATATCTAGTATATCGATAACTCTTAGCTGAAGAGTATGGACTCTAGTATATCTAATCGAATCGGCTATCTCTACCTGGGCGACTATAGTACCGAAGATAACGCCTTTATTCTGTAAAAGTATCTAGAAAGTCCTCAGTCCTTCGCTAGTTATGACGACTGGTCAGGTTTAGAGGTCTCTCCCTATTAGTGGAAACACTTACTGCTAAGCGAGATTACACGAGTAGAGTTTAGGGGCCCCTTTTCATATATATACTTCTATTCTCTCTCTACTTCTTTACTCCTTAGTTATAGATTCTCAAGTGATTCTTACTACTTCATATTCATAGCAATATAAGGTCTTATTACTCAGGTAGTTTTAAGACCTTTCTAGAGTAAGCGTTATATTATCTATAACTCTTTTACTTACGTCTAGGAAGATAGTAAATATCTACTTATATTATACCTTTATGCCTAGAGCTACTAAACGCAGGAGACTACGCTATATAGAGAAGGCTTATACTAAGTATAAACTTGAAGAATAGTACCTAAACCGAAGTAACCTAAGTCCGATAAATTAACTACCGGTTCTCTGACTCCCTTTACCTCTTATTCTTCAGCGACTCGTAATACTCGCTATAACTTACCTCTCTCTATAGTAGAAAGTACTCGCGATAACGCCTCGTCTGAGTTAAGCTCCCTAACTCCTACTATAATCAACGAACTTACTAAGTCGCTAAACCTCCCCGATAATACTCCTATATTAATAGTAACTATAAGTAACTTATAAGAAGACCGCGCTTACTAGCTATAAGAGGCAGAAAGGAAGCTCGCGGAGGAGAGATAATTAAACGCCGACTTATCTATAGAACTACGCTAGTTATAGGACGAGTTCCTAGAACTACGCTAGTTAACTACTTAGCGCTCTGCTAAGTCTATATCGTTTAATAACGTTTAATCGCGTATAATACTGCTACTATTAATTAAAGAAGATAACGCTACTCTTACGCCTAATAATTATTATCGAGAATAATCTACCGGAGGAATATTATTAATATTATACGCTACGCGTATAGAGAAGATACTGAACCTTCTAAATAAGCTCTCTGATAGAATCGACTACTCTTTAAAACTCTAGGAAGTATAGATACGTAACGCCCTCCGGCGCTACTCTAGCTACTTTATCGACGAAGATCACTGTAAAGATTAGTTACTTAACTAAATAGAAAGAATAGCTAGAACTTACCTAAAACTCTTATTCTTAGAACTAGAATATAACGAAGAAAGTAGTATAATTAATTCACTTGATATAATCACTTAACTCGTCTCCTTCTTATCTAATCTATATAACTAATAAACTGCAAGAGCTAGCTACTCCGCGCTAAAGATAGATTATAAGCAGACCTTCTGGACGTTCTACTACGAGTTTTATACGCTAGCTCGTAAAGCTAAAGTAAATAATCAATCGACTCTGAAAATGGACTTATAGGAGAAGCTACCTGTACGGCTACGGAAACAGCTCTTCTAATAGTACTAAACGTTAAGGATACTAGAAGAATATTTTAATGCTATATAAGCTTAAGACTAAGGTTAATTTATTAAAAAGACTTATTATTCCGAGTCTTCTGCTAAGGCTAGCGCGACTCGGGAACGCCTTATAAATACCTCCTCCTAGCGCCGTAGTACTAACTCCTCTTCTTATCCGTAAATTAGTCTTCCTACGCCCGAGAATACTAATGCGACTAGTAAATAAGCACTATACTCTATACAAAATAATACGCCTCGTGCATAATCGCCGGCAAATGCTCCTCGTCACTTTACGCCTACTTTATACTTACGCTCGTCGTCAGCTCGACCTAATACTCCGCATCGAATCAACGTAATTAACGCTAATAATAATATTAATAATAAGCTAGAAGAAACGTATAATAACGCCTAGGAGTATATTAAACCGCTAGCAAAAAACCACGCCTAGGGAAAGACTCCTTCCTAGGTAGTATATAAGATATGCGATATCTTAACCTTACGAAGCTTCTTAGTAATCAATTGTTTACTATACGTGCTACTCTTACTAAGAATAGACTCTCGTATAAGCTACTCGCACTTCTCGATTCTAGAGCTAATAAATACTATTTTATTAATCGTTCTTTTCTCAAATCCCTTTCCTTCTTCTTAAAACTTTTAATTTACCCTTTACTAAACGTAATTCCTATCAAAAGCTTTAATAGCGTTAATAGTAATACTATTAGTTACTATACGACAATTAATTTAATAGTAGATCGTCGCGTTCAGGTATTTACCCCCTTTCTTATTACTACTCTCGGAAACTATAGTATTATACTCGGAAGGACCTAGCTTTCGGAATATCAAGTACTCTTAGATACCTCTAAATAATAGATTATTTAGCTACTATGTACTCCTCCTAGTAACGTTTATAGCTCTCCGATCGAGATCAAGGACTTACGTAAATACTGTACTTACTAGCGCTACTAATACGATGCTAACGAACGAAACGAACGCCTTAATTAGTTCTGGGAAGCGTACGAGGAATAGCGAAGCGTAGCTAACTCTCCTATTAATATTCGAGCTGTTATTAACTCTATCTCTATTATTAAACGACTATTACTAGCTTAGAAGCGTATTTCTAGGGAGACTTATAGCTATAAAAACATCTAAAACTCTCTCCTAGAGAGTATTCCACAGGTAACTAACCCTCTATTACTACTGCCGATCAGTTAGGACTGTTTCTCCGGCGTTTATACTACTTATTATAGATATAATAAGCCTAAGTGTTTATTACTTAAAGAATAAGAATAGAGTAGTAAAGAGAAGTCTTTATACTCCAGAGAAGCTACCGATATATAGCCGAAGTACGTACGATTCAGCGATATTATTACCTATATCCCGCGTGAATCTCTACTTTAACCCTAATTAGAAGCCCTTACGTTAAAGACCTACGTATAAGACTACGCCCGTGCAATTCATACTATAGACTAATAGTTACTCGGAACACCGTCTCGCGACTTAATAGAAGCTACTTAAAGTATAAAAACAGATACTACGATATTTCGGAAGCGATAAAGACTACCTCGTATACTCAGGCCTCTTCTAGAGCCTCCTGCGCTAGAGATTTACACGATTAGTAGCCTAGCCTTCTATCTCTTATATAAACGCTAGAAGTCCTCTAATAATAAGATCTTCTCTATTACCCTTTACGAGATAGATAAGCTTCTTAATAACCGAATCGTAGTTCAGTAACGCGATACTACTATTATATCTTTAATTATTAACCTTATAGAATATCATAAAACCGCTTAGTAATTTACTATTAGCTTAAGCGAATTAGATTCAGAACTATAGATCCCTCACGAGTATAGCCAGTAAGTATACGTCTTTTCTAAGGAAGCTAGCGATATTCTCCCTCCTTATCACTTATACGATTACCGAATTAAGCTTAAGGAAAGAGCTAAGAAGAACCTTAAATACTCCCCCTTATATAAGATATTAGCTAAAGAACTTGAAGTCGTTAAGGCGTATATTACTAATAACTTAGCTAAAGGTTTCATCGAACCTTCTTAAGTACTATACGCTATACTTATTCTTTTCGTTAAGAAAGCTAATAGAAGTCTAAGATTCTATATCGACTTTCGCGCACTTAATAACCTTACGAGGAAGGATTAATATCTACTACTATTAATCGATAAAACGCTAGCTAGAATCTCTACTGCTAAGATATTTACTAAACTAGATATTCGCTAGGTGTTCTACCGAATTCGAATAGATCTAGCCTCTAAAGAGTATACGACCTTCCGGACTTATTACAGTATATATAAGTATAAGGTACTCCCTTTCGGTCTGACTAACGGCCCTATGACGTACTAGCGATATATGAATAACGTCTTATTCGACTACTTAAACGATTTCTATATAGTATATCTAGACGATATTCTGATCTACTCTAATGACCTACTATAGTATTAATTATATATATATAAGGTACTATAATAATTGCAAGACGCTAGATTATAAGCTAACCTTAAGAAGTATGAATTTAACGTCACTCGCACTAAATACCTTAGATTTATTATCTCTACTTCTAGGATCGAGATAGACCCTAAGAAAGTTAATATTATATAATCTTAGAATTACCTAACTATAGTTAAGGGCGTATAATCGTTCTTAGGCTTTTGCAACTTCTACTGATGATTTATCAAGGACTACAGAATTATCGCAAAACCTCTTATATAACTCACTAAAAACAATATATTATTTCGGTTCGCTAGAGAGTACAAAGATACCTTTAATCACCTAAAGCACGCTCTCACTTCGGCACTACTCCTCTACTACTATTAGCAATATCTACCTTATATAATCGAAACAGACGCTAGTAATAGAGTAATAATAAGTATACTATCGCAACAGCACGATAAAGACTAGTTCCTAGTAGCCTACTTCTCCAAGACTATACTACCTGCCGAGCTTAATTACGCTATTCATAATAAGGAAATACTCGTAATTATACGATCTTTTAGTAACTAGAGATCTGAGCTCGTAGGCGCACTATATTAGGTCCGCGTTATCACTAATTATAAAGCTCTTAAGTACTTTATAACCTCTAAACAGCTAAACGCACGATAAGCCCGATAAGCTAAGCTACTCGCAGATTACAACTTTATAATTACCTATTAACCTAGGAAGTATAATCTACTCGCTGACGCTCTCTCTTATAGAATAGATAAATTAGATAACTAGAATAATGCTAAAAGAACCTAGCGTTTATAGTAGCTACTATGCGAAGACTAAATCGATCTAGTACTACTTATAAGTAACCTCCGGAATAGCTCCGACTCTATAGATAACTTTAAGCTTATTAACGCCTTAGAAGTCGCTAACCTATCGCTAGTCTTTTCTATAGTATAGTAAGTACTTAACGCTAATCGTATTACGCTATTACTCTAAGCTTTACGGAAATAAGCTCTCTCTGCTACTCTTAGAAAACTAACTATAGAAAAAGATCTTCTACTCTATAAAGGAAGACTAATCGTACCTAACGTCTTATACCTTCGCACGCTATTTATACGCGAAGTATACAACTGATTAGAGACTACCTATCTAAGTATAAAGAAGACCTTATAACTACTAGTATTATAATACTAGTAATACGAAATCGCTTCAACTATCAACTAGTACTACTATAACTATTATACTTACCGACGAATTCAAGTGCCGCGTGATAAGAAACTAGGCCTCCTCTAACCTCTGCTTGTATTATCACGTCCATAGGAGTATATTATAGTTAATTACTATAGCTTCAACCGCGATAAATATAGCTACGATAATGTTCTCGTATTTATCGACTGTTTTAGTAAATAAGTAATTAGTATTCTATACCGAAAGACCTCTGATACGCGCGACCTTATAAAGCTTTACTTATACTACGTATACCGCTATTTCGGAGCTCTATTAATAATTACCTCTAATAGAGGGCCTTAATTCGTTTCCCGTTTTTAGACTATAGTTATTATAATTCTTAGCACTAAAAGATAGCTTTCTGCAGTAGACTACTCGTAAACAGATAGCTAAACAGAGATCTATAACTAATATCTCTAATATAGATTATAACCTTTTATCTCTTACTATTAAGATAACTAGTCGGAATTCTTACTTATTATAGACTACGCCTAGATAACTCTTCCTTACGAATCCCTTAGAGGTCTCTTACCCTTTGAAGTCGTTCATAGATATATACTCCGCGTTAATTAGAATTAGAAAGACCTACTTAACTCTATTACGCCTACTAATAAGTTAAATACTTAGTAAGCTCTAGATTATGCTAATTACCTGCGTGACACCTAGACTACTGCTTAATCTAGCCTCTAATATATATAAGCTAAGATATCCTAATCTTATAATCGCTCACGCCGTGAAGTCGACTTTACTATAGACGACCTTATTTAGCTAGATATATGCTACTTTATAAGTACTCGACCTAGTAAAAAACTCGACTTCCCGACTAATAGACTTTTCCGTATAATTAAAAAGGTTAGAAGCTCTTATCGCCTAGAGCTCCCTACTAGTATAAAAGTATATAACGTATTCCCTACTACTAAGCTACGGAAGCATCTAAACGACCCCTTGCTAGGATAAACCTTACCGCTGCCACTACCTATTAATATTACTAGTAATAATAAATAGGAGATCGAAGATATATTTATGTGCTGTATGTAGCGTAATAGCCTCTTATACCGAGTTTCCTAGTTAAATTAAGATTTTGATCTTATATAGTACGACGCTATAGACGTTAAATACGCTCTCGCTAAGCTGTAATAATTCCACCTTAATAACCTAATGTAAGCTAGACCTCCTGCTAGACTACCTAATTAGCTGAAAGCTTTCTACGATAGAATTGATAATTACGACTACCTTAATAGTAATAAGGAGATAGACTAACGCTCGAGGGCGAGCTTTTTTCGGAGGGAGGGGTAGTATAACGACTAGTTAGGTTTAGAGGTCTCTTCCTATTAGTGGAAACACTTACTGCTAAGCGAGATTACACGAGTAGAGTTTAGGGGCCCCTTTTCATATATATACTTCTATTCTCTCTCTACTTCTTTACTCCTTAGTTATAGATTCTTAAGTGATTCTTACTACTTCATATTCATAGTAATATGAGGTCTTATTACTCAGGTAGTTTTGAGACCTTTCTAGAGCAAGCGTCACACTAGTAAGTTCAAGCTTATATTCCTTAGTAACTAGTCTTAATATAAAGTTATCTTCTGCTTTATTATTAATAAGAGTAGTTATCGATTTCTACTTATCTTAGGATAGAATCTTTATTTAGATTTCTATCTTATTATCTAGTAAACTCAGTCCGGACGTAGAAGATACTACGAGTTATAGCTTTCCTTAGCGTTTATCTTTAGTATCGCTAGTATTTAATTTTAGATAGTTCGAAGAGATATATCTATATTTATTATAAGAGTAGTACTAAACCTTAGAGATATCTTATCTTATTAGTCGATCCCTAATAAGTATACTATTTAGATCTCTTCTCTCTTCTTATCTTTATTAGCTCTTATCTTATTAATCGTTAGTTCTTCGCTAGTACTTATATAAGTTATTATTCTTCGCGTTTAACTCCTTATATTTCTACTCTTTAAGTTCCTTTTATCTTTTATTACTATTAGTACTTCTAAATAAAGTATAAGTCTCTTAAAGAGTAATAGTAGAAATAACTTAGTCTTAGGTCTAAAGTCTATTAGCTTAACTATTCTTAATGATTTTCTAGCGAATCTCTAGGTAGATCTTATTAAATAAGATATCTTATAATTAACGCTCGATAAAGGGTTTAAGTTATTCTTCTTTCTCTTCTTAATAATTAATAAACTTCTTAATTAGTTAACTTAGCCTCTAGTGAGTATTCTTATAGTCCTATAAGTTAGCTACCTTTCGTAAGATAAGGAGTAACTAGAGATTCGCTAGGAACTCTTTATAACTTTCCTAAGTTATCTTATAAAAAGTATCTAAAGTATACTTCCTAAACTTTTCCTAGGTATTCGCTAGTTCCTTATAGAGTAATATTACTACTTATTTAATCTTGACGAGATTAGTTAGGTACCCTTTAGTATTATAGTCGAAGACTTAGTTATAAGCCTATAAATACTTAGTAAGCTCTCTTTAGCTCTTACTCTTATATTCCGATAGAATTATATATTTACTTTTATTCTAGCGAGGAATTAGTAATTCTTCAGGAGCTACTAATCGACTAGTATCTCTCTCTATACTTAGGGTAGAGTCTTCGGATATATAAGCTTAGTAGAGTTATACTCTTATAGTAGCTTCCGGAGGGTATTAAGTAAGGTCTTTACTGAACATTTATTAGTACTTAACTATAAGGTTATCTAGGACGTTATTCTATTTCTTTAGCGATTAGAGTTTCTCTTATAGAACTAAAAGGTTATCTACTAGTATATCGCTAGGTATTATCTAAGCTCTAATAGAGTCGTCTTAGAGTATAAGTCGGGTTAACGTAGTAGAGGATTCTCCGCTTTAAGCTATTATAATTATTTAAGCTAACGTTAAGTAAAAGTAATTAGAATATAATAATCACTTAGTACGCTAAGGTAAATATGTATAATAGAATATTAGAATATTTTCTTGAGGTTCGCTAGTAATAATCTAGTTAATATAGAAACTAATTACTAAGGAGAGAAGGTTCTTCCTTCCTCTCTAATTCTGAAATACAGGAGTGGGAGGCACTAGGCGCACAGACCTATTACAGCAACTAGTAAGTAAGTATTAGGGATCCTCGCAAATGATGCTTCTGCAGATGCAGCGACGATATACGTATTAGCCCCCACAGCAAGTTGCCATAGGTAAGAACGTCAACTTCTACGACCAGACAACACCCAAATACTTCTTGTTAGATGTAACGGGGTTGAGGTTAGGCTCACACCAACTACAACTACGCCATCTGGACCAAAAGATCACAATATTCAGCGCACGCTGAACACGCCTAACACCGTACATATACAACCGACTATCACGTGCCATTACATTAGATGACTCGAAAGGTTGGTATTATATACCTATCAAAAACCCGATCTATGCAGGTCTACTCGGAATTAGGTATCCTCACTCCACATGTACCACGGCGACCTTCCTTGCCACTTCTTCCACACCCTGTCCTCGGTATATCTCAAGGTCCGTCTTGGCAAATTTTCTCGCTGAAATCTTCTCAGCAAACAAGATATCCATCTCCTCGAACGTACGTCCTCCACTCTCAGGAAGGCGGAAGAAGGCCCAAGCAAAGGTAAGGAAAGCTGTAGTGCCCCAGATGAAGCCCGTGTATCCTCTTAAATTCCATTCGGTAGGGTTCATGAAGTATGGCTGCAAGACGTTAGAAATGACGCTGACGATATAGTACGAGTTTCTGGCTAGGCAGATCGTCTTTTGTCGAAGTCGAGTAGAGCCCATTTCCGCGGGGAGCGCCCATCCAAGTTGTCCGACGGAAAGTTGGAAGATGAATGTCCAGACAAGAGTCAATACAGCTTGGGACATGCCTACGCCGGAGATCGAGGTCTTTGTGTTGAGAATGCCAATCACGTAGAGAGTGCTTGCCATTACGGACATACCACAGAGGTAGATCTTGCGGCGACCAAAATGAGGTATGACGAGGAACCAGGACACAAGAGTACCAAACAGAGCCATACCCGTCCCACCAACATTGAGCTTGTAAGTTGTATTCGTATTGAGTCCGACCTGTTGGAAGAAGTAGGTAGAATTATATGCAAACGTCGAACCGGAGAGAATTTGACCTGCGAAGGCCATACATGAGATTTCCGTACGCCGGAGTTCGTTTCCTGTGAAACAGTCTTTATATGATGTGCCAGTCTCGAGTTCTTGTTCGAGGTCGTTGGTGTGGACGATGGCAGCTAGAAGGGTCTTCGTCTGGATCCCGGAAGATTTGCGGACAAGGCGCTTGAGAGATCTTTCAGCTTCTTCGAGGCGTCCGACACGAACTAAATGCCAAGGAGACTCTGGAGCGAAGCATAACAGAGGAATGAGGAAGGCAGGCCAAACCCATTGGATTGCTGTTGATGCGTCAGCACAAGTCTTTAACTCTCGAGTGCAGAAGCTTACCGAAAGGGATCTTGAATGCCCATTGGCTATGTACGTCTACGAGACCTGCAAGAACGCCTGCCGCGATCAATTGACCTATGATGAAGCACATGTTGGTGTAACTGGTGAGGTAGACTCGAAGCGAGAGGGGGAGGACTTCAGAGGCATAAGCTGGAGCTATGGTTGCAAAAACACCCCATGGGAGACCTAGATAAATATCAGTATGCACGTACGCAATGTCACAGATAGATCCCAGAAGTACTCACCACAGATCATCTGTCCCACCAATAATACCTGAATATTTGGCGCAAAGAAGACTATGAACAAATTTGCCGAGAGGAAGATGAGGGATCCAACGATGACTCTCTTCACACCAAATTTGGTGACCAAGTATCCATTGAGCAGAGCACCGAAGAATGCTCCAATGCCCGAAGCATTTCCTAATCCAGCTTGCCATGGTGCTGTCAACTGATATCCGACACCCGGGAAGAAGGTTCCGTATTTCTTCGCAAACTCAGGATATGCGTAGAAGTTTCCAATCAAAATCGTATCGTAGCCTTCCATGATCACACACATGGAGACCATGAGGGCCCAGAAGATCGCGGTAGGGTAGGCTTTGATAGCCTCGAGTGGTGAGAGCTCGTGCTCTATGATTGTTCCTTCGAGTGCAGCAGTATTGAGCTCAGAACCTTGCATCTTCAGTTTGAGGCTGTGGTCTTCATTCTCCAGTCGAGATGGAGTGACCTCCTGGGTCATGTCCTTGGTGTTCTTCTCCATGATGGATATCGAGTTAGACCAGAAGTTGACTCAAGTGATGCTAAGGAGCATGCAAAGCAAGGATGCCGAAAAAATGCTGATGAGAAACATTCGGAGTGTGCGATGAACGTCTTATTATATATGTGCCCATAGGTCCTCACCGGGAGTATTCCGAGGTTTTCAAGTTGAATAATGTTGGATGCATTGTCATGTTTTCTTCGGGGCGTTTGGTCCATGGTCCAGGACTTCAGCGGCGCTATTTCCCCGCTTCAGCAAGCAGGCGGGGTCCATAGTCTCCATACGAGCATCTATCCGTCTCATATGTCAGATGGTGTGCTTGAGTCAAGAATCCGGGGCAAATGGAGATGCGGGATGGCTCATGATTAAGGTTTTCTGGATTCTTACTAAGCCCAACATCGTTCAAGTGTGTGCCTGTACCTTGTCAGTGTACTTCTACTCTCACCAGCCTCCAATTACGTGGCATGAATGAATAGGGCATACTTACTATGATGGGGAAATACTTAGTAGAGCAGCGCCATTTCCGCCAGTTTCCCGCAAGTTGCAGGTTCGTGGCGACGTTAATAAATTTGCTCATGTGCTCAGGAATTGACCAATCATATATATATATCATCACATTGCCTTTGAGTGCAGAGTTCAATCCCGCCTCAATTCCGCCGCTACTGTAGGTGGTATGTATGATCGGATCGCTTGTTTGCGGGGTTTATCCTTTTCCGACTCCCCTGATCTGTTCAAGTTAGTGAACTGGTCAATAGGAGTCAACTCCAATACAGAATACATGAGGTTCAGATAGAGTCTAAATCAATCTCCTTACTCTTGAGGCGGCTTTGTTTGGGCTGGATAGAGAGGAGCAACGAACAAGTGATGAACCGATGTTAAATCGCCAGGAATGACAGGACATCGCCTGAAGTCAAATGATGAAGGCGTATAATCAACAGCAACTTTGTTATGTAGGTAACAGTCATCGTCAGTTTCGTACTCCCCTCAGGTCCACCGCAGTTGATGGTGATGGCCAGTGGAAAACAGAAAGGGTCTATCTAAATCACTTCGCTGAGCATGGATTTGCCAAGTCTCGGAGAGCTAAACTGCCACGCCGTGAGGCCACTAGGACAAGGATGCTTATCCTGTCAAGCCGATCCATAGGCGGATTTCAATCCCTCTTGAGCTAACTCGAAAACTAAGCATCACGACCACTGTTCATGTTACACTCATTACAGCAAACCAATTGCAGAAGCAGACCCGCTTGAGCATGTCTTCAATCCCGCGCAGTGCCATGAAGTCAATCAGATGTTCTACTCGGAATCTCTGGAAAATGCGGCACCAGCATTATGGTGAGGTGGGGAACTCTCCATGGTGTTCCACTTCCAGAATCATACTTCAATCCTCAATCCTCATAGGTTCTCATGGCCGAAGCCACTTCCCTATTACAATAATTTGACTCGGATTTGGAAGGCTTCAATCGTAACGCGACGGTAACAACATAATCATCCGATATTCTCTCCTCTAATTCTCCCTTCCTATACGTCGGAATCATGGCTGGCATGCAGATTGCTATTCTTCTGGCTGTCTTGTCAGGACATAGCTATAGCTGTTAATAATGGGCTTGCAAGAACCCCTTAAATGTGATGGGTTTGTACAATGCAAGCTTGGAATATGGTATCTCACTCCGCGCCAGAACAACTAGAATGCTCCCGGTTGCGATGTCTCCGAATTGCACCTTCTCTATACCTCAAAGACACTTGTAACCTCAGGTCTCCGTGATGTAGGCTACAACCATGTGGTCCTAGATGACTGCTGGTCTTCAGGCCGAGATGAGAAGGATAATCTGGTTGTTGATACGAAGAAGTTGCCGAGCGGGAAGAATGCCGTTTCTAATGATGTTCAACATCGTCAAGGGATGTCGTTTGGGATGTATTCGAGTCCTAGGGAGATGACATGTGCTCGCTATGGCATGTCACATAATTTTCTCACACAAGTCACAGCTCGCCTAACGTAAAAAATAGCTGGGTTGTTGGACTACGAAACGAACGACGCAAACAGCTTCGCCGCATGGGGCGCAGGTTACCTGAAATCTGACAACTGCTACCACATGGGTCGCTTCGGTACTCCCAAGATATCCTTCGACAGATAAAAAGTGATGGCCGACGCTTTTGAACGCAACAGGCAGATCTATGCTCTACTCAATATGTAGTTGAGGTGAGGATTAGAGTCACACGGCTAGTGTCCCTTGGCCTAATCCAAAATGATGATCGCTAACTGTATGTGGTAGGAATGTCGATTGCGAATTCATGGGGAATGTCTAGGGACATCTTCGACTCTTTCTCGAGAATCTGTGCTTGTACCGGTCTCACGGGCCCACATTGTATCGCACCAGGCTCTCACTGTTCGGTGATGAATATCCTGAACAAAGCAGAAGCTTTTCCGGATAGAAGTCAGCCGGGTGGATAGAATGACCTTGACATGTTAGAAGTCGGTAAGAGCGGAATGACCGACGACAAGTTGCTTGGACTATAGCTTGTTGAGGTCGATCTAACAATTTGTAGGAGCGAGCTCATTTCTCCCTCTAGGCAGCATTGAAATCACCCCTTCTGATGGGCGACGACCTTCATACTCTCTCCCCAACAGCGTTATCGATCCTCAACCACCCAGCAGCCATCGCAGTCAATCAAGACCCTAAAGGCCGATCTGTGTACCTTGTCCACCACGAGAAAGACGCCGCTCCAGACATATTCGGCCTGAGTTCTATCCAAGTATGGACCGGCACCCTCTACGGCGGTGACCAAATTGTGTTTCTTCTGAATGCCGGAGGAAAGGATACGAAGATTAGCGCAAGCCTTGAAGAGATCTTCACTCACGACAGACCAGAAGGTTCTGCTCCTCAAGTGAAAGAAGAGTGGGAAGTGTATGATCTCTGGGCCAAAAGGATGGATAACGTGTCGCGAAGAAGATCCTCGATGCGTAGACAGCCGAGCCAGAGAAGTTGTTCAAGGACGCCAAAGTATACAATGGAACTGAGCATTCATACAAGGAGGATCTGAAGAATAACGACTCGAGATTGCTGGGTAAGAAGATTGGTGAAATCGCTGCTGGGGGCAGTTGGGCCGCAAAGGTGAACAAGCATTCTGCTGAGATGTTCCGATTGAGAAGTGTTGATAGCGGAGGCAAACGGGAGATTCACTCGAAGAAGGAATTGTGATACTCAGTCTTGAAATATGTAAGTGAAGTCTGTCCTCTGATTTCACTTTTCTCGATTGTAAGATTTGAGCCTGTTCCTCGAGGACGAGCATCGCCCGTGGGGTGGAGTCTGCAGATATTGGACATTGTGTGTGTTCTGGAGAACAAGGTCGTGGTAGGCTGCTGGCTTATCGGACTCGAGCTACACTGGAAGGATAGAGTGGCATAGAACGCTTCACTCTTAGTGTTTGCCAGAATATTCCGGCGTGAATAGGATGTGCGGCAGTGAGGCTGTTGCAAAATGGTTAATTTTACGTTCTTCTGTCATCGAAGCCATCTGTATCGATTCTGAGATACTCCGGTTTATTTCGTCTTCGATAGCTTATTTTGGATGCCTGCATTGGGCTGAGTGCAAGAATGAAGACCTCTACCGTTGAACCAGTATTCAGATTTTGGATAGCACCGGTCAGTGAATCGAGCCCTACTTTCGCTACATCGCTCCTCATATATTAAATTAACACTCTTGTTCTTCGGTGTCTGCTGAAATGGTCCAGCGTGGACTTCGGATCTCTCGAGGATTTCCAAAAGAAAAGAATCGGGGGATCGTCTCCAAGTAGCTTGGTTCGAATCCAAGGCACCCACTCAATTTGCGATAGATTCTTTTATTTGCCTGACATTTTTGAAGTTGGATCGGAAGTTTGTCAGATCCCTTCTAACACATCTATCCTTTTCCTCGTAAATGCAAGGCGTTACTTTAATGATCTGAGAACACCCTTTTTCTTTTTGAGCAGTGATCTTTATTATGATTGAAGAAAGGAGGGGAGGCAGGCAAGTGTGACGGGCGATTTTAGCGAGGGGATGCGACAGATCCTTAGTCACGATCAATCGTGACGTGACTGCTCTTGCCCAAAGTTAACAACCCACAGCAACTCATCGCAATAGTCGCAATTTGATCCATGACCACGGCCAGAAGCCAGTTCGCTTGCTGGCTGCTACAAATGTGACTATCCACATTTATTTCCAGCGAGGATGGATCGTCTCTCGCCTTTACTCACTAGAATGCTGTAGTATTGCGCCTTGTAGAGCAAGAAATGCGCGACTGCTGAGAAACGAAGCCTTACATCACTTCAATATTGACCTGGCCAAACCAGATTTTCGAGACCATGAATGATTTTTGCACCTATGACTGACTGTAAACAGCATTCGCTCGCGGCACCAATAACCAACACCTGCAACCAGTGCAGACGTCTTGCCAGACCTCTGCTATGCGATATGGATGGGCTCCTTTAAATCATCTTATAGTTCGCAGAACTTAAGACAAAGGGAAAATGTCGATACCAAACAGCTTCTCATGGCGTTCACGAATCACACGGAAATTCCTCTCAGAACCGTACTTTCAAGCCCAATGTATATTTTTATTCCGCATTCCACCTCGAATACAGAATCGAAGATTCGAACTCATCATTTCGTCTCCTGGGGAGTATTCCAAGTCTACAGAAGCGTGTTTATACGGCACACTAATTTCACCGAACAGATCGAGCGCCGCTAGTTTACACTGATCGGGCTGGAAACTACAATCATATTTCACGAGTTTAGCAATTCTTCTTGTTCATAGCTTGTTAACACGAGATACTAATCTGCTCCTAAGCCAGATATCGAGTACGCAAGCTTCTGTGTAAGAATACAGGAGTCTTGGGTAAAGACATTCAAACCTTCGCCTTAGCGAAGAGGGTGGAGGTGGTACGCATCATTTGTAGTGAAGATGCGTGGATACGACTAAGAATCTTCAAGAGTACTTGTTTTAGACTCCGGGGACAGATCAAACGCTGCCCACCAGTAGACTTTGGCTCATTCTTGTCTGGAATGGAAGAGATCTTGGCCCGCTCCTGGATGAGCGATTCTGTGATTCAGCGCTATCTTTCCTCCCTTTGATACCTGCCATAGATTTGTGGCAGACTTGTTAACTTCAGAATCCTTTTTTCATATCGAGCTACAGGCGTGCAGGCCAGTTTCCATTCGGAAGCCGTTTGGAAGTCGCTTTCCAGGGATAACAAAGCCACCTTTCAGACAGCCATCAAACGCTCGCCTCATGCCTATCGCTCTGTCTTCTGAGAACCGGGAGACTCATTTCGGCTGCTAGACTTATTACCTCTGAAAGCCTTTCTCCGACGTCACCTTCATGCGATCTTTTGCATTTGATTTTGTCCGGTCGGTTCCAGCGAGGTAGTCAGTTCTCACGTCCGTTGACGCCGGCGATTTTAGCCGTCGCCAGAACGAGAAACTGGTAACTGCCCTCTCCATCTATCTTCATGATCACAAGCTTTGTACCGTAATCATCGTTACTTATGTAGTACCTTCTTATATGATGAAGATTCTGTCGACCTGTCCTTGTTGTAAAGCTACCAGTTGGTCATATCTTATTAGTGCCACCGTTTGAAAACCGTTCCTCATCTATACGGAGACTTCCGCAAAGGGATCCCAATTTTCTACTAACTCGGATTCAAGGCCAATTTCAAGTATAGAGCTGGACTTCTGTTAAGAAGACTCTCTAACAAGTATCCCCCCACGAAAGTGCCTTATCCTTGAAACTTCCTCTTCATCAAGGGAATAACACTAAGATCAATGGTTTTTTGGAATGGGTATATACTCTCATGGTGCAGAGACAGATAAAAAGACCCGGTTGCATGCGCATGGGTTCATACAGAGGTACAGCGGCTGAGCGGTTTCATAGGGCTAGCAGGGGCTAGAAGACTTTACTGTAAATCACTAGAATCTACTGACTCCCCCTTAACTACATGGGTAATTTCTGCCTGGCTATAGACGGATCTAGACCCTGGTTATTGCCATGTATAGTAAATCCACCCCTGCTAGCTCTGTGACAACACTTTACCGCTGTGCCTCCGTACATGTGGGAGAGCGGACCGTGTCTATTCCGTACTGATTTCAAGCCCTCAGATAGAAAACGGATCGAAGTAAGATGGAAACTAAGGGCTTTTGTGAATTAGGCTGGGGAAGGAAAGGCATATCATTTGTCTGAGATGGGCATGCTTTTATTTACTTTAGTAAGCGAGCGTGTAGCGAGCGACTGCAACCATATTAGTTAGTAGATGGTGGAGCTAGTACAGAAGCGGTTAGGGTATCCGAAGAGAGCTCCTCAAAAATACCCGAGCATGTCGAATATCTAGAGTGAACAATATACTCCTTTACTTCTTACGGCTATCGAACTCTGTCTGTTTCTTCAAATCACTCAAGTGAAGGTCTAAAGAAAAAAAGCTAATGGTTCGGATAAATTGCATCTGGCGGGTGATAGACTGGCTTTGATTGACATCAGCGCTGAGTACAATTATATCGGGCTTGAGTACGTGCTAGATAACTTTCGGGCGTGTGAAGGGAGCGAGTGATTTTGTAGGATCGTAAGTCCCGATAAAGAAACGATCGTATTCGTCATAGTCCGGAATAAAAAAGTTTGCTCAACAGCAGGAATTTGATCTCCTCAAACAGATTGATCTGAACGAGTCGGAGTAAGAACTGGCCTAAGATATGTGTTGCTTTCCCTGGACTCAGGCAAAGTCTTGATATCTAACTAAATACCTGGGTATGTGTCAAACCAAAAGAGTCGACCGAAGATTGCCAGAGCTCGATTCCCTCGATTTAGCCCTATTGAAGGCGCATGTGCGACGTTGCACTCGACCGTCAAGTCTGAGTGACATTTACCCGTCTCTGCGATGGTCTCTCAACTATGCAAACTTCCTTGGAGTAGCGTCTGATCAGGATTTTCATTATTCGAAGTTTTGAGGTGGAAGGTGTCTTTTATCTTCTTGATATTCTCAAAATTGTACTGCGATAAAAAACAAATGTCGCGTCACGATTGGAAACGTACTTCCAACACTTAGAACAATCCACCTGCTCCAGTTACTACACAGAGATAGCATTTGATTACGTGCTCTAATCTTGTCATCATGGAACCATTTCTTTTACGAGGCCTGCTGCATGGATAATGTGGGTTAAGGACTCGTCTATAGGGCTTGCCGTTCTTCAACCCTTTCTACTTAGCCTCATCCTTTCTACTTATGAGGCTTGCTTCCTGGACAGTGAACCAGGGACTCCTCCATGAGGCACCAATTTGTCGCCGATTATCCAAGTCACAGCAAGTGGTTGAGTCGCTAGAAGACGCTGAGCTCGAGAGTAGGGCGGCAAGTGTGGATTGACACGGCAAACAGAACCACGTGTGGATAGAAGGACAGCTCAAAGTTGCAATTGGTAGACCCCATTTGATATACCGTTTGATATGCCGTATGATCAGTAGTTTCTGGGTATCTTCCCATACTCAATGCCCATTTCTGGCCAGGTCTTCCACTGTTTCGTGAAGTAGCGTGCCAGCAAGTTCGACTGGCAGGACTTTTCCCTCCCCCTCATGCCCCAGACGCCAATACCATGTATCCCAAACAATGCAATTCCTCATGCAGTGGACATTCAATCTCCGGTGCTGCAACAATCTTCGACTCTCGCCCATCCTATATCCTCAAGCCAGTACCTCACGAAGTAGCATCGACTTCCATCTCCTCTCCCGTCTTCTTCTCCTCTTTAGCCTTCGCCTTCGTAGCCTTTGGCGCATCTAAAAACCATTAGCACGGGTCTCTCATCCTCCGACCCCCTCCTCATCTCCTCTCCTCTCCTCTCCCAGCTCGTTTTCCCTCCCAGTGACAGGCACTCTACTAACCAGTCATCTCCACCTCTCCATCCTCCTCCATGGCCTTCTCAAGCGCTCTCCTCCTAGCATTATTCTGCAACTTCTGCAGTTTCCTCGCCTTCTTTCCCGATATTGGTGCTAGAGGTCCGCTGGTCGGGTGCAGGACATCACTTCTTGCTGTTCCGCGGGGGTTCTTGGAGATTTTGTTGGCAGCGTTCTTTTTTTGGACTTTTGCGCGGCTGGCGGTTTTGCGCTGTTTGTTGGGGACGTTGGGGTTTCCACGAGAAGGCATTGTGAATTGACTTGTGTGGAGGAGTCCGACTGTAACTATCTGGAAGATTTGGAATAGATCGTGGGTTCGGGTAAGATCTTGGGATGAGGATTGAGAACGAGGCTGCAAATGTAGGAAGGGGAAATAAATCGAGATCCTTGGCGAGAAAGTTTTGGTGGGGTTGTTATCAGCCCAGCCCAGTCCAGCAGCCCAGCAGCCCAGCACAGCACAGCCACCGGAACCTCGTCACTTTGGCTTTCGCTGCCTTCCATGGCTTTGCAAATAATCAACAACACCACATAATACCCCACATCGTCTTTCGGAATAACTGCATTCTCACAGGAAGACTTTCACCCAGTTCGAACTCTTTTGCGAGCAAATTAGTAACATCCATATTCCTACGATGTCGTGGGCAGGTACATCGCTCCTACGCCGCAGCCTCCATCAACCCCGCTGACCATGTCCAGGATTCAAGAAAAATGTCAACCGGGCCACGACCCAGGTGATGATGAAGACGGGCCATGTAGAGAAGACAAACGATCGCGATTATGAGGTTGAAGAGCGGAGATACCGAACAATGGAAGCCGCATCGATGCGATTGCAGAAGGAAGCAAAAGGATATCTGGACTCTCTACGAGGTGAGCACGAACTCCTCTGAGAGCAATGGAACGGGATAGGCGAGAGAATAGAAGAAATCAGAAGAGGCTGACAGATGGAATAGCCATGACTGCTTCCCAGATGCGAATCGCAGAGACGATCGATGCTTTCTACGGTGATGCTGGTGCAAAGGATGGAGTGAGCAGGAGTTACAAGCAGGCAGTTGAGGATCTGGACGCAGAGACTATCAAAGCGCTTGATGGACCATATCGGTACGATCGGAGTTATCAGCGCTGTGGATGCAGTGCACTTGTCTGACTTTGACAGTACGACTGTATTAGAGCCAATCTCGAGATTCTGCGCCTACTTCCCCGACATCAATGAATGTAAGTTCTCCAAGGCAAATCTGGCTGGGTCCGCATGCTGATTGTATTCAGGTATCAAGAAACGCAACCACAAACTCCTAGATTACGACGCCATGCGCGCAAAAGTCAAGAAACTCGTTGAGAAACCTGACAAAGACGTAACAAAACTACCTCGCGCCGAGAAGGAGACAGACATGGCCAAAGCCGCCTACGAGCAACTCAACGAGCAGCTTTCCACCGAGTTACCACAAGTCATCGACCTTCGCGTACCATACCTGGACCCCAGCTTCGAGGCACTAGTTAAGATCCAACTGCGGTTTTGTGCCGAGGCATATTCGAGAATGGCTCAGGTGCAGCAATATCTGGATGCGGATACTAGGGAGCAGTACGCACAGGGACATCTGGATAGTAGGGTTGAAGAGGTGTTGCAGGAGATTCGGGATTTGAGTATCAGTGGGACGGTTTGAGCTTGAAGGCTTGAGATGGATGATTTCGAGGTGGTTGGCGATACCTACTTGCAGCATGGAGTCCTAGAAGGATTAATGATAAATGCAGAGCTTTCAACACAAAGCGTCAAGCACTGTTTTGTCTGGCCTATTCCCCGTTTTTAAGGAGTTGGTATGCGAGAGAGCGCCAGGTGAAGGCATCTTTGATCAAAGTTGGTCAAGGTAGCACACTATACGGAGTAAATTCAGATCGCCTTGGCGGCCATGTCACCTTGGGCATGGTATGTTATCTTCACGAGAATAAAACTCGGAATGTGAGATGACCGCCTAGAACCCAAGCTCCTTTCACCACGCCAAGTCAATACCTCCTATCCTGAATACCAATCTTAAAAGCAAAAGCAAAAGCAAAGACGAAGATGGTTGCCCTGCCTGCTCCAAGCTTCCTGGCGTAGTGATTGAGTTGAGTTAAGTTGAGTAAATAGACTTGAGCTGGCTTGACTGGAGGTAGGTTGAACTGAGATGCGTACAGTCTAGGGTATACTTACTCAACCTCCGAATCAACTCGGCTCAACTCGGTCCAACTCGAAGTTGGAGATCACGTCCTCAACCCAATTCGAACATAAATGTACTCTGAGCGAGCACGCCAGAGTAGAGTGCTCGAACTCGGAGAATGTATGGCTCTTCCTATTTGGCTACCGATATATCTACGGTGTTGCTTGAGAGATGCAGGGATCGTAAGGAGAGGTGTCATTTTCGTGGATGTTAGACGAGGTAGAAGCGTAGAGAGAGTAGTAGAGAGTAGTGGAGAGACAAAGCGAAGAAGTAGTATATAGGAAAGCAATACAGGCTACAAAAAGTTAGGTGAAGCAATGGAAAGCGAACTACGCCGTCGAAATCCCATTAGCTCCCGCCACGCATTACACGTCCTCAAGCCCTGATGCCCCCAGGTATTCCAAGGCTTCTTCACATTCCGCCCTCTACCAACTCCACTCCGCTTCCTCTCAAGCTGGCACCCCACTACCGCATATCTATGATCACGGCTTCTTCACATTCCCGCCCTCCACAACCCCTTGAGCCAACCACACAAGGTACGTCCTACTCTTCGCCGCCCAAACCATCAAACTCGGCAACTTGAAGCCAAAAAGCTGACCGACACCCCCGCTGGGGCCGGTCGGCACAAACTGCGAATCCTTCATCGTCTTGAAGACTTTCTGCGCGAACACCGTCGACAAGTTGGCTGCCTTGGCGAGATCGATAGCGATGGATGTGCCGAGCGGAGCGACGGCATTGGTGGCGTCCATGATGGAGCCTGAAGAGTACGAAGCCACGTCGCCGAGGGCGTAGATGTGGGGGAAGGGAGTACGCATCGTTTGGTCGTCGGTGGTGACGTGGCCTGTACTATTCAGCCATGAGGGGGGCAGGAAAGAGGAGTTGGGTTTCGCGCCCGTGGCGTCGATGAAGATGTCGATAGTCCTGGAACTGCCATCGTCAAGCGTGACTGTCGTGGTGCCGTCGGAGTGGTTGGTGCTGCTTGAGAGTTTAACGCCGTGGATGGTTTTGACGCCGAGGGCTTTGAGTTTGGCTTCTGCGGATGCGGAGTTGGAGGGTAGGAGTTTGGGTAGGAGACGGGTTGAGCCGGAGAGGATGGTCGTGTCGTGAGAGGGGAAGTGATGGCCGATTTCCCCGGCTGTCTCGACCCCGATCGCTCCGCCGCCTGCTATCAACACACTTTTCCCGTTCTTCAACGCCTCGCGCACTTTCGAGATTTCGGTTTTGAGAAACGCTTCGCTGTCGTTGAGCGCCCAGACGGGACTCACGTACGATGCACCGGTCGCGATCACGAGACTGTCATATGTGAATTTCGTCGTCCCGCTGCTGATGGATACGCTGCGTGTCTCGGGATCGAGAGCAGTGGCTTTTCCCTGGATGAACGTGAACAGGCTCTCATCATATCCGGCGAATTCTTTCGCGATGGGTAGAAACACCTTTTCTTCGGGAATGAGCGTCGAGTTGATGATGAGGCGCGGAGAGGCGACGTTCCAGAAGAATTCAGTGTTGGGAGTCACGATTGTGATGTGGTAGGTTGTGGGCGTCGAGGTGGATGAGCTGGCTTGGGTGAGTTTGGGGACGACGTGGCGGAGGAGGTAGTGTGCCAGTTGTAGGCCGGAGTGATGGCCGCCTAGGATGAGGATTTCGTGGGTGGACATTTGGGAGGTGATGAGGGTTTTGTGTTGTGTTGGATCTTGTAGCTCGTTGGTCGTTGGACTGTCTGCTTGGAGTTGGTTGAAGTTGAGATGAGTTGAGTTGAGTTGAGTTGAGTTGAGTTACGATGATTCCGAATGTGATATTGATAGAGAGTATTATCTATGTATTCCAGGTTCGATTTGTCCCGGCCTGGGTGCTTTATGTCTTTCTTCGTTTGGTTTGGAATGGGTTGCGAATTGTTGACATGGGATGAGATGAGATGAGAGGAACTGCGGGTGAGACAGGAGATAAGATGAGATGAAGAGAGAAGAATCATCAAAGACACGGGGAACCTAGACAACTATATGAGAACCACCTGCGTGCGGCACGTATTCACGTATTCACCTAGCTACCTAGCTACCTTAGCTTAGCTGATGGCATGTTTATCTACACATTGGTGATTGATTGATTATAATGCAACGCCAAGCATTTGCGTGTGCTTTCAAATCAACTTGCTAGGAGGTCACACACACAGATCGAGGTAGGAAATGAGACATCGGAGTCCGTCGTGCTGACATATTCGCGCGGCCGCATGCTGCTTACTGCTGTAACACGAATTCATCGTGAAAGACTTGTCTTGGCTGTGACATGACAATGCGTCAACCTATCCGAGGTAAGTAGGCTACTTGGTAGGAGTTCCCCTCCTGGATTAAATCATAATCATAATCATAATCATCGTCAGAGAAGGTATAAGTACTGGAAGTCTGAACTATCAGTCTGAATTTGGGATTGAAATCTTCACAGGGGCAGTGTAGCGTGTCCGTGTCCACGCGTACATGTCAGCATCGTAGTCCCACTGCTCATCTGCACTAAAGGCAAGCGAGAACTCCCTGGCCTGGCCTGGCCTGGCCCTGTAGCTCGGGTGTAGTTGAGATAAACTCCGCTCGGGACTGTTGTGAGTGGATGATAAACGAGGGGGAATTGAAGAAGAGAATTGGACATTGATTGCGACAAAAGATAAACGCTCTGTACACAAAAAGGGACGTGTTTATGATCAAGTACATGGAAGGCCTAGATCGACCTCGTAGCTGCGCTGTATTCTCAACGTGAATCCATCCATAGGAGCTAATCCTGAGATAAGCTGTGATTCTAACCTGGAATCTTGAGAATCTGTAACTGACGATGATGGTTTATGGCATACCCTCCCTCGCCTTGCTACTTACTGTACTCACTCGCCTCTAGAGTGCAAGCGAATAGCAACCAACATCCATCCCCTGCGCTCGGAATGATCCTCTCCCTTACTCTCTCCACGCCCCTCTCAGCTGCTTAATCCATCACTTATAAGTATTACACCTTAATCAATCCCTACAGCCTCTTCTTCTCTACCTCGTCTTTCAATCCCCACGTCTCGACGAACCATCCCAGCCAAGAACTAACTCCCAAGCCAACAAACAGCCAGAATTGAGGAAATCCCTCCTACAACATCATCACCCATCAGCAATCGTCCCAATCAAGCATCTCCCCCCTCTCACAACAACAACAACAAAGATGAATACTATGTCCTTCAAACCAAAAACAGCAAGAGAAACCCCCAACTGAGACTCACCCCGAACTCCGGATCCACCGCCAACGTCCCCGGATACAAAATAGCACTCAACCCCGCCCCCCAATAGAGACTTCCAAACACCGCCGCCGCAAACAAACTCTCCCTTCGCATCTCAACGGATGGTCGCCGAGGAGAACTTCTTCTCCACGTGTAATACAGCGTCGCGAGGCCGAGACCTAGACCGAGAGACATGGTTTGTCCATTGTGGAATTTCGCGTGGGGGGGCCAGCGAGGGTTCAAGACGTGAGTTTCGTTGAAGTCGGCGATGAAGGGGCCGAGGATTGAGCCGGTTGCTGAGAGGCTGAGGAGGAGCTGGCCGATCATGGCTGGGGTGAGGGTAGGAGTGGGGGTGGAAGTGTGAGTTGGACCGTTGTATTGATGTTATAGAGAGGGTGTCGTTTTGTATGTATGTTTATGTTAAGTCCGAAGGGAGCCAACGCTAGTTGGTTAGTTAGTGGCCTCGAGATCTTGATGTAGATCAGGTAAGGCATTTTATTCCATCTCGTACAACCAGCAATGCGTACCACGAGACGAGGCGGGATACGAGAAGAACAGTGAAGAGACTGGTTATCAGATCTCATACTCAAAACTATCCAAGTCTAAAAGCACCATAGTGTTACATCAAGCACGGCCGAACTTCCCCAATCACTCTGTCACATGTCACGAGACTCAAGTCACAGGACCCCGTCCCGTGTGATGATGATCATCAATCACACCCCGGGTAAAGGCTGGGCCGGTCGTTCACGACGGGATCTTTGCTTTGTGCGAACGGACGAACTTACGATTCTGCACCAACCCGTGCGCGATCATGCGCGTAGCCGTCGCGACTTGCAACAAAAGCATCCGTCGAAATATTACGAGAAGTGATAGAAGGAATATGTGTATCATGGAAGGGAAGGGCGGGACTCGTGACGGATGCTGAGATGGGTGATCTACGGATTGATTTTACGATAGAGGAGCAGAGTGTTTACGAGTGGAAGGAAAATGGACAGAGAAGCGAAGCTAAGGGGTGTCTTTTCGTGTGGCTGGCTGATGCTGCTCTCAAAGTCTTTCATTGCGTCTTCTTTATGAAGGGGGTCTGTCTGTCTCCTGCACGTGCTGGCTGGTCAGGTGACGAAGGGTATTAAATTGTTATATCGAGCTTGATAGGGCTGATGCATTTCAATCTTCTTCGCACGTTTCCTGGTAAATGTGCATTTCTTCAACTGTACTTGGTCTCTGAGGACGGATGTCATGATGGATCGACAATTCGACATACGAAGACGAGTCAACACCACCCCACCATGGTGATATGCCTGCCATCTGTCTAGAGTATCCAGAGCCATCTACACTACAATAGCGAGTCTAATCAGAAATCCTCCACTTCCACACGATGATAGGGATTCTTTCTCGTATCTGATCTCTTCAACTTTGTCATTTCTCTCATCCCATCACAAACGTCCTACCTCATCTTATTGAAGTCCGGGTCGCACAGAACAGAAACAAAACCCTTGCATGTCAGTCAGTGCCCACGATACACGCTACCCCGCACCCGCACCCGCATCCAGTCCATGCCTTCGCTGAGTGGACAACACTAAGCTGGGGATATGCACCTCGAGCTTTTGTTGCACGTCGCAGTTTGCCTGAGCCCTGTGAGCCAGTCGCCATAATTCCTCGGCCATTTGCTAAAAAATAGATTGGCCTCGCTCGAGCATTCCTCAATCACTTACTTGTGCACGCTGGCAATCAATAACTTGAAGTTGAAGAGGCAAAGCAGGATAATTAGCAACATGCCAATGAAAGCTCAGCCCAGGTATAGGAGTACTGGGTGGATGCGACTCCGGTCTAAAATCCGAAGACTCCATACACCATTGCGTCTTCGAGATAGCATCGGACGACTCCGGCATGATCATAATAATCCGTGTATAGCACTGCTGAAATTGTTCGTTATCGAAATACCGCTTCCGTCATGGAACTGGTCATACAACTACCAATTGCCCACGCCGCTTCCCCCACAAGCTATCGCTGCCAACGAAGATCTTTTGGATCGCCATCACCCTGGTCTCTTCGACTTGAGATATATTCCGATCTGGCGAATACGCGACACGCCGCTCCGAGCTCTCTACCGTCTCTATGAAATATTGATGACGCAAGAGTTCGTCTTGCTCCGTCTCGAGTGTGAATGGAATACATCTGGAAACACTCAACGCCAAAATGGTCACTACGCTCTATACCCGATCCCCGTGACCTGAATCCCGTTCGCTATGCCATGCTCGCTTCTATCACCGAGGAGCTCGTCAAGGCTTTCAACTGGCGTCTTGAAAACGGCCAGAGGAGGAATGGAGAAAACGTGCGTAGGACCATGGAGAATCCCAGACCTGAGTATACGCCGGAGGTAGAGCCGAGATGGACACGACACGTGCCTGCTATACGCGAAGAAGACCTGGCGGAGCTGCCATCGCATATAATAAGGAATGGTCAGCTGATTCTGGGAGATGACGGATGTGAGAATTTCCTGCGGCGGAATTGGGATGCTGATACTCGGTACCTGTATACTACATGATGGATGGTGAGATCTTACATGATAGTTTCATTATGTGGCTATAGAAATATTCGGCGCAGGAGCAGCGACAGCTCTGGATCGAAATTCTCTAAAGCCACTCCACTCCGCCCACCTCTTTTTCGCCCAACCCAGCACCAACGAACTTCACCATAATACCTGACTCCCGTGGGATATTTTTCAGGGGCTGGACCGTTAAATTGGACTTAGTAGTATACTACCTCCCATCTTCGATTCGACATGACCTTGACGTGTTTGGGGATTGCCCTCAGTGTCCAAGAGTGCATCGTTGGGTTGGTCGCTCCAATCCCTGGTTGTATCCGCAAAGTATACAGGGTCTTCTCTGAATGCGAATAGATGGTCTTCCGCCGCAGACCGACGAGCGGATAAGACCCCTCGAATGCATTCCAGGTCCAGATTGGCAGGGATTCGGTAAGGTGCTTCAGCAGATATACTTGTGGGAAGGATCTCGATTTTCGACTCGGAGCAGAGGAGCCTCTGGCACGATGGGAAATTTTGGATCTGGCAAGGATCCAGATTCGCTTAGGTCGTGAAGAATCAGCTCACAACATTGGACGAGAAAAGGATAAACCATCTCCTGGATTTACAGCACTCGAAACCCCTCTCCAGGCGAAAATTGTCTCTGAGAGAACATCAGGTGAAAGGAATCGGCGTCTTCATCCCAAGACACCAGCCTTCCGTACGTATCTGCTGAATCGCCATCCATGAAGAGGGTGTATTCATCAAAAAGGCCGGCCCTACAACGGCATGGCTGACTAGTTCTAGATGTATAGAGTTGATATCGGTGCGAGCAAATACGCTAGTGTAACGGGGTTGAGGTTAGGCTCACACCAACTACGCCATCTGGACCAAAAGATCACAATACTCAGCGCACGCTGATCACGCCTAATACCGTACATATACAACCGACTATCACGTGCCCATTACAACTAGGAGGATTTCGTCCTCGGCTATTGATGAAAATGACGAGAGATTTGCTGCTGAGGTCTTGAAGATTGATATCAGGCCATAGATAGGACTCCTGGCATTTCGAAAGACCGACGTGGTGTTTCCCGGTATTTCTTGACGAAGTGCTTCGAAATCCGCACGATGTGTAGGCGCCATATTCGGCCAAGCGGTCAGGAGTAAGTCCCTCTGCTTCTTCTTGGTTCTCTTCATTCATCTCTTTTCCAGTGTTTCACTTTGTCTCTCGAATATCCCTTTCAATGTATTCCAATCTGTCAGCACCTTCTTTGCCAGTGGTTCAAGTTGTGCCCTCGAGGTAATTTGGTAACACATCAATAGCAACTACAAGTTGTACTCTCTATCGAGTTATCATGCCCCCGCCCATGATACTTTCACACGTACAGTCTGGACACATTGAGTGGTCCCAAACCAGATACGCCTCGATACTACTACTGATTCGATAAAATTCGATACACCACTATAGGCATCAAGAACACCGAGATCTCAGATCACCCAGCATGATCGAGCTAGCAGCAGTCAAGATCGAATCTAGGTGCGAAGACTAGCGAGGTTGCCGAGGAATCATCTACGGGTAGGTGTGAATACGCTCAGGTTTTGGTGAGTGTTCAGTCTAGCAGTAACGCATTACGGTTTGATCTGCGCAATATAATGTATGCTTACAAAGTATTTCCGGCTTGCCAGCGTGCTTGCTATCGGCGGTGGGAGTTACAAGCCAGCTGAGAATTAGAAAACACAACAATGGCAAAGGATTCCATCGTACTCGTTGCAACAATGCTAATTCATGATTGATCAAAGGTACAGATTCGGAAAAGTGAACAAACACGTTGTGGCTTATATCTGCGGAGAGGCCAGCACACTTCTCCCCACGAGAATGTTCATCATTCACATGTTCTGGAGAGAAGCTTCCAGATCTATGAGAAATTTGTTTTTCCATTGAGTTCTACTACTGCCGAACTTCTGCACGAGGCTCTAAGCGAAATACTATCATAAAAAACTTTCTAACTCCAGCCGGTTGAAGTGGAACACTCATAGCGTAAAGACAGACAGTGCGAGTAACGCAAACATTACACCTCCAACGGAAAGCTCCAAAGTCTTCGTATTCGAGTTTGCACCGCCCTTGAACTCTGTAGGTGGAGCTGAGTTGTTGATTGTTATGTTCGGCGTCGAGGTCGATCTTGGGACTAGTTGTGGTACCTGTACCGGTGCAGTTGTCGCCACCCCCGAACTCGCAGAGCTCCTAGTCGTCGTCGCGATTGTTGTTATAACAGGCCAAGTGAAGGGGGGCTGCGGTGCTGGCGACACAGGCGGCTGATGCGAAATTGGGAACGAAGTAGCAGTTGAGACGGGAGACTGGTCCGCACGTTGACAGTAAGCGCCTTGGGTAGTGTTGATCGCCGTCGCAACACAGCTGAGCCAGGTTGAGAAAGCCGGTTCTGCTACCGCGCAGTAGTTCCAGCATTGGAAACTCCTGATTGCAGAACCGGGTACGCAGCATTCGGTCATGGCTTCGTACAAGATACTTGGAGGCCCGCCCTGGGAGCGGAGATCGCAGACTGAGAATGTCTCATAGCTATCGATTCCATTAGCCATGTCTGTCATGATTTGATTTGTTTCAATACAAGAACTCTTACATTGTCGGAGGCCCCAATATGCCGAAAGGATACCTGGTACATTGATTTGCGCTCATGATTAAGGGGAATTGCTGCAGCTGCGGTGGATTGTTATTGATAAAAGCTGAAAGATCAGGGTCCCTCATCTTTATAAAATGACAGTCCTGCATGCGCCGGCAAGGATAACGGAAATCTGGCCGGGTAAACTGTGCTGACGAGGTACGAATCGTAAGTTACGGCTTTGAGCGACACCACCATTCAATTAGGCTGTTGCTACAGCTTGCCGCATCGCCGAAAGCAGGTTCTGGTAGATTGACAGCACATCGAGTACCTCGCTCACTGGATGTTATGCAGTCGTCGATTTTAGGCTGACTTACCATCTATCAAGCGTGCATACGGTTGCTGGGGACCTCAGTTACTTGAAAAAAGCATTCGGCTTACTTACAAACATATGACTCTCAGCTCTCCGCAGACAGTCAAGTTGTCTATGCTTTCATGTTAGCAGGTTCTGTACCATAGCTTCTACTGCTTTAACCTCGAATATGACATGTCCTTCCGAGCTAATGTGCGTTTGCTCCAAGAAAAGCTCGTCAAGAGGAGCACGTTAAGCGCTTACATTCTATTTGGATACTTTTGCCCATGTTGGTATTACTATATTATAGTATATATAATTAAGTATTCTGCGGGTGCTAAAGTAAAGTAATATTTATAGTTGTATTATTAGTTATATTGTAGCTGTAGAATCTAGGTAGTCGAGACTCCGGAAGGGAGACACATCGGCCGGCTAAACCCCGGCGTAGATACTCGACTAACTCGTGACTATGGACCAACAGTCTGATCTCATCGCGAACAGCTCGCGACAAGTAAGAGGGAATTCGTCCTTTCTTAGGAGCTTGGATCTTCCGGTGTAAAACGAGTTAGTTGTGGTAGTCAGAGGAATGTTTAAGCGCGAATTTTATTCGGCAAAGTCCTACAAGACAACCACCCGAGGTGATTTGAAGCTGGGAGCAGACGTTTGACAAACCCAACTTGCTGCTCCTCATGCACGCGTGTCTATGTGCTCCCTCACCCGCCGAAACAAGCAGTTGCGCGTGCTGAAAAGCAAATATAGTAATGTTACTATTGTCTCGCTAGATTGAAAACCTCAAGATTTCATATCTGGAATCCACTTTCGGTCGGTTTGCTTGACCACAAGTATTTCTCTCACCTCGGAGTAAGTGGTAGCAAATGATGTTCAACACTTGAGAATAGGTCCTGGTAACCTAAGTGAGAGCTACACTACTATGACCCCGAGATGCAAGAAGAAGCCCAAGAATACCGCTTTTGGATACAAAATTCCAGCTGGGCGATATACTCAAAGCCTGAGCACGACCCCGACAGGAGTTATAAGGACCTAAAACTAACCTGGAACATATCTGTCATTCTCAGTCGAGCGTGGCCGCCGTGGCGCTCTTACGAGAGACTTCAAGCAAGTCGAAAATATGTTTGATCGGTACAACCTTTTGATTTTTATGGGGTACATGAGCGATAATAATATCGTTCTTGCTTTGTTCAGGATTGCGAAAAGAATCTGCAGAACACTTTGGCACCCTTTCCTCAACGTGCATGCTTATGAGCCCGAAAGCCATTTCCTTAGCCGGGCTGATCTCCACCAAATGAAACTTCCCTGTAACAAATAGAATATCTCGCCATGATTTGATAAATTTATCAGTAGGTACAAGTCGGTGAACTTCCATTTCGCCTTCAGCGGCACCAAGAACCGGTAGTCTTAGCAAAAAGCCCTCACCCTTACCATGACCCAGCATAAAGTCAGAAGGAAAAGGTTTGTGCGTGTATTGTCCTCTAATCATCAGTTAGTTATGCGTTAGTGTAGGTACTGCAACAAGAGATCTAAACCTGACTAAGCATTCACGTACTTCTTGAGGTACACACGCGAATCAAGATGACCAGGTATCTATGCTTGTACAAATACACGAGCGGGCGCTGCAATGAAATAGGAAATAAGTAACTTTTTGTAGTTGGAACGGAAATTACTTGCCCGTTCGAACACCATCCCTGCAGCTTCTGAACGCCACATTTTTTAGGGCACCAATGATCACCCGGGCAGGAGTAAACGCATACGGCGCCGACCTCAGAGCTACTGCTATTAGTAGGTATCGGAATATCAGAGGTTTTTGCTTACTCAGCAACACAACGATGGGCGGGGCATTGGGCAGTCCGATAACTACATCCCTTTTGCATAGTGTATGTAACTTCTCGTTCTGCCTCGCTCGAAAGTGCTAATAAGCTAAGAAGGGTAAAAGCCCAATACATGGCTGTACGTTTTTGGCGTACTACGGTTGCTATGCCTCTGTAGAGACAGGGCAAGTACTTATGCTCCAAGCAGCAAGTTTTTATGCTTGGAACTACCCTGATTTTATTAATATATTACACTTTACTTATTTGGGCGTTGATTCAGATGCACAACTCTCTTTCTGTCTGTTGTCGGCCTTCCCGGCACTTGAAATGAGCTCCACACCCAAAAACTGGGAGTTGATTACCCACTCTCACGGAGTAACCATATTCTCATGGCAGCTCCCCGGATCTGGCCTGTGGCATCGTTTGAACTGAAGCAGGGGACACGTCAAATCAACGAGGGACTGAATTTACTAGCGTGCTGGAAACCCCGCGCAAGACTTGGTGCTGTGTCGAGTTACTTTTACTACCTGTGATACTGAGGTATGTTAAGTAGCGACACCACATAACCGAGGAGGGCTGCTGAAGGCTGTAAGGGCTGATTGGAGGTCACGGGACGACTACTGTCCTGTTAACAGTGTCTCTCCTTGTTGTTAAGGCCGATGGTGCATTGGTGCCCTTGAATTTTGATGCGGGATCATTGAAAATCCCAAAACACCCGATTGTCCCAGGGGCGAGAACCGACGATTTCATGCCCGAAACCGAAATGTCAGAGGTTTGGCGTCTGTCCATATGACTAGCATGATAAGGACTTTTCATATAGGCCAAGGAACGGAAACCAATGAGTTAAGGATGTGTATTGCCAGGTATATCTCCCGGGCCGTCCACAAGACACAGGAATGGGAAAATGAGCCCATGGGACGGAAGAGTAGAAGAGAAAGGTCTCCTTACATGAAGGCTTGACGGTGCTGCCCCTGAGATCAAGACCCGGGTATTCCATATGAGAGCGAGCCCCCCACTCCCTGCCTCTGTGCTTCCCAGGAAGAGACCTCATGGCATATCCGTCGAGATCTTGATATTGCTGATGTTAAAGAAGTTGAGGTAAGACCCGCGTTACAGCTACCTCTTTGCTTAGGTGCCCATGGTTCTGTTAAATCATACTGAGGTTGAAGTACATAATACCAGCGTTGAGGGGGATGTATAACCGCGGACTCCTAACCATTCCTCCGGCAATCTAATACGAGCATGCAAGTCCCTAGGGAACACTAACTATCGTAGATTCCGGAGGTTCTATTCGCTACCGATACCACATTCGTCTCAGTAGTTAGTCCACGACACTTTGGATAGGTTCATAGCAATTAACCACCGCTGGCTGGATTGGCCTCTATTGTGTAGCAGAGGAAAGTGCAGCGTTCAAGGCACCGAGCCCAATGATCACTACCGGAATGCTGCCATAAAGACCGCATTGTCAGTTGTTGTGAATGGAAGGTCGTAGGCGAATGAGGAGCATGAGGTGATGGTTTAGATTGAGAGATGACTTAGTTACGTTGATAGATAGTGCGTTCTATATAGATACGCAGCACTCTTATCAACAGCTTGCAAGGGCCCTCCTTTAGGAGTTATGGAGATGGACAGCGAGATTTTTACACCTGCCCATTCTACTTTTGAAGTTGGATGCGTAGGTAGAGCTGCCGTTTTGTGCCCCCCGATTTTGTAGAGGTCCCTGGCAAGTCGACGCTTTTCTTACTTAGGTTGTGAGTAGACAGATTGGCTTGGTTGGTGTGCGTAAACGACAACACGGAACACTCCATACCGTAGTAGGGAAAGCCGCCGACAACAAGCACCCGGCTGCATCATCGTAGGACTGCAGAGGCTGTGCTCCGGGATTGTTGTACAGCTGTTGTGTGCATGGTCTTATTAGATGACACCTATCTTAGTGGAGGATCACATATCATAAGTGCACGGATATGTATGGCCACCCTGTTCATGTTCTCGTTAAGAGTAACTTATTTTCTGTATTCTGATTTTAGGCTTTGCAGTTCTAGGAGAATCAAAATCGGCCGTATTAAGCCACAGGATATATAACAGATAGCCAATTGTCAAATGTAAGGTGCAGGTAGGTGAACGGAGGCGCTGCGGATAATAAATTGCTGACCGCCCAGGGAAGCACATGGAACCTTGGATGAACTATTTCGCTGGGACCATTTCGCTGGGAAATTGCGTGAAGCTCCCGTCTGCGCTTGCCTTGGAGAGGGGCTACGCGCAGATCCCTTGGAATACTGATCTTGCATTCTTTGGTACTATAATCTCTTAGAATTTTGCAAACGTCATGTGCGTGAGAAAAGTCACATACCGACACATTTCCCACTCTTGCAGCTATCTGGCAGATAAAGTACTCCGCATGGATCTGTTGACATCATTAGTTGAGGAGTATAATAAAAGCGCCAGAGGGTAACATGCCCCCTTTGTTTCCTGACCCATGGCAACGGGCTCCCGTTGAAGACCTTGCCTTGCCATCTACAACTTGTTAACGGCATGATATCTGATTTCCTCGTGAAAACTTACAATTTCCTTCACAGACTCCGGAAATACATTGATAAGCCCGTTCACATTCGCCTAAGAAGTTGGCATAAGACACTTTTGGTAGTTTTGTGCTACTTACCCTGGTCACCCAAGTGTGTTGGCAAGTCTTGAGCAGAGGTCAGGATACTGATCCCAAGGACCAACATGATGCTGAAAGAGCGCATGGTAAGGATTGTAGGTGGAAGTTCCTGTTGTAGAGTGAGGCCGAGGTGATGATTTGGTAAGTTGACTGTTGCATATAGTGGAAGGGTAGTGTGTTTATATAGGAAATGTAGCGGTACGCAGCTTTAGAAGACACTACCTTACAAGGGACACCTACAGTGAAACCCCTGTTATAACGATCACCGTTATAACGATATTTCTATTATAGCGATATATTTCCACGGACGGAGCGTTTTCTTATACAATTCCTAATATCAACGATATCGTTACTAAATTGCCGTATATCGTTATATCAGTTCAGCTCAGTATACCTCGAATATCAATTACAATTAAGTAGCGACGAGCTCTACGACGCTAGCGAAGCTCCCAAACGCTTATACCGTCTCATAAGGCTTATATTAATTAGTTCTATACTTAATTCAACTATAAGATTAGCTAGTTAACTATATCAGAGTCTCTTAGAGCTCATTTCTCCTACCTTAACGACACGTCTATAGCTTTAGCAATTAATAGTATATAGTCACGACTACGAGTAAGCTATTAGGAAGACTTAGAGCAGATTCTTATATAATAGCAGCTTCGGATTGAGGCTCGCGGAGGGTTTATAATAGGTGAAATCATACAGCAGAAAGCGCAGACTCTCTAGCACTAATTACCTTAATATCAGGGCAAGCCTTACCCTGAATTCAGTAAACGCTAGCTTAAAAGCTATAAGAAGAGATATAACGTACGAGTATAATAGCGCTTTAGAGAAGACGCCTCTATACCAGAATCGACTAAAGACGAAATAAAAGCTCTACGAATACTAGCCGGCGAATATAATAAGGAGGATATATATAATATAGACGAAACCGGCTTATTCTGGAGAATAACCCCTTCTCGCGGTCTATTAATATAACCCCGTGCTAGCCTTAAGAAGGATAAGTCTCGAATATCTCTTATTTTTTATATAAACGCTATAGGAAGTGATAAGCTTCTAATATAGTATATTAGAAAGTATAAAACGCCGCGCGCTTTACGGAATATCAGCGTTTCGACTATAGGAGGCGAGTAGCGGTAGAATAAGAAGGCTTAGATAAATACAGTTATTATAGTTAACTAGCTGAAGGCTTTCTATCGCTATATTAGTAATAGAACTATCTTACTAGATATAGATAACTTCTTAGCTTATTATACTAGCTTAGAACTATATCCGCTACCTGCGAATATTCGGATTTACTAGCTACCTCTAAACTCGACGAGTCGTTTCTAACCTCTTAATTAAGGTATTATTCAGAATCTCAAGGCTTATTACTATTATTATTAGCTATAATATATAATCGACTGCCTTAAAAGAGGAGATAAGCTAATATAATCTATAAACGTCTACTTAGCTCTACGATAAGTATTCCGGAGTTAGTTTATAAACGTTAGTAATACGACAATTTATAACTACTTCCGGAAATCAACTCTAGTCGTAGCTCCAATAGCTCTTCCGATATTACCTTAGCTAGCTGATCTTATATAGCTTTATTAATAAGCTTCAATAGTAGTAGATATCAGGGACGCTATAAGTTTTAGTAACTTCTTTAACCCCCTTGAAGAAGCTATAACGGACGTAATTAATATAGAGAACGAGCAGACTAATAACGCTTTATTACAAGAGATAATAGAAGATCACTTATAAAGCGAAACTCCAGAGGATAAAGACGAGACTAGAGACTCAGTTCTAGAGCCAGAATACTCTATTCAAGACGCAAGGTAAGCTTGTAACGGGGTTGAGGTTAAGCTCTCACCAACTACGCCATCTGGACCAAAAGATCACAATATACTGCGCAAGCAGTATACGCTTAACACCGTACATATACAATCGACTACCACGTGACCATTACAAAGCTTTAAAGGTATTACTTTGCTTTATAGAGAAGTAAAGAACTATAAATATAAGTTATATACGAGTAATTAAGCGCTACGAGCAGGAGTTGCAGTCTATAGAGAGAGACTCGCTCTCCCAGGGTTCCCTTAATAAGTAGCTTATATAATATAAACTCGTTCCTTTATAACGATATATCCGTTATAACGATATTTTTGACTGTCCCGAATCAATCGTTATAACAGGGGTTTCACTGTACTGCTCCCACTTCGTCCTCCCCGGTCTAAAGGTTAAAATCCGTGCTCTAATCCGGCGAAGGATTAAAGTTTAAACCGGGGCAGTGATGGTACTTGGATGTTGTCACTTGTGATATCAATGGGCCGAAGGTCCGAAACAGCATCAATCATAATGTGTGGCTTCTTGTGCCAAGTCCACCTCATGAGCAGATTTTCAGCTATATCTATAGCAGAACTGCCAGAACAAGTGTGTTGAAATGCACCCCTGACCTGTTTCTAATAAGGTGCTGTAGGTCAGCATGAACTCAAGTGGTAGGTTCGAATTCTGGGCTCTGAAGTACGAAACTCGCTTATGCAGTTCATCCCTATTGCGCGCGATTTCATAAACCCTATTAAAAACTAGAGCTTGAACCGTCTCATGTTATTTAAATTACTTCATTGAAGTAACTCCAAAGTCAGCTTTCCTCTCGAATACGGGGTTTTGCTTCGAGGTTCTTGGGGTCCATGTAGGCTATCGATATTTACTTCGTACAGGCCGTAAAGATCTACAATCCGTTGTCTGGGCTATCGGCCTCTAAATCTACCACTTTCAAAAAAAAATAAAAAAAGTTAGAGACAGCGCAATAGCTGATTAGCCAATTCCCCTTCCACAGTGGAACACTCTGTTACTATGCACAGACACAAATAGTTGATCTTTTGAATCCGTACTAAGAAGAAAGCTTGCAATTTGAGGCCGAACGAGGAAAAAGAATACGGTTTCGCTATAAGGTTCAAGACCATTTTGCCAGTACGGTAGGTGTGTATAGAAGTAAAACAGCCAAATTAATGCAAAATAAAGAAATAGCCTTCTATTGACTCATCTGTACAATCGCTTGGAAAGTGAGGATTACTCGTAGCAGGGATTCCTCAGTTACAAAGCAAAGCGAGCATAATTACAGCCTGGAGCTATACTTTCTAGGGAAATCCGGTACAGGGTAGGGTAAACGATAAAGATATGACTTAATAATCGTGCCGTCGGCCACTCCCTACATGGTCGCAAGTTTGAAGTGAATAACATGTCACTTCTCTGGGGTGCCCCTGATCAACTCGCAACACGTCCAAGTACTAACATGGGACAGATGACTAAGCGCTCCTGTTTTCTGGTGGTCTGTGTGGCCTGTCCTCGTCGGACGACGGGACATTTAGTGCGCTTAGTCATCTGCCCCATGTTACTACAACAGTACCACCTAACGAAGGGCTGGTAGGAGTGAGTTCACGGCACCATTAAAGGAAGTAACGCCAAGCTCTTCATGACTTTCCGTGGTCGAGGAATTGAGAAATCCTAGACTTGGCAAGATATATATTTCTACGGTGTACGGAGGTACAGCGGTTAAGTGTTTTCCCAAGTCGACTAGGGGGTTTCTGCGGGTCTCGAGACTTTACTTGATCGACGAGTAAACAGATAATCAACTTGGTGAGATCAAGTCAGTGCGTCCTGATAGTATTACCCTAAGTTAAGAGCTTTAAGATCCCAGTCGACTAGGGACAATACTTAACCGCTGTACCTCAGTAGAGCTAGAATTGGCCTGGGACATTGCGATGTTTTTTAAACGGACTTACAAGTACGTATTTTGCTTTCGATAAACGTAGATTTCCAGCACTCCGACTGACCAGATATCAGCACCTTCTCACTTTGGCATCTTGTATCATATCAGATGTTGGTCAAGAACTATGAAATTCCTGCTTATTCTTTATGATGTGAATGGTGGTCGGTTTTCAGTGGTGCTCGCCTCCCCCCACCTACCTTGAGAAGCCGGCAAGTATAAATTATTCTTATGAGTTGCCAAATTACTTCTCCTCATTCCACTAGGAAATAAATTGCCTATATACTTAGTACAGGGGGTAAATAATGTACAGTTCTAGGCCGTGCACTCTAAATGCTTTATGACTATTGTCCCCAGTAAACTATATAGTATTGCTATATCACTGGGTAGCTCCCCATATAATGACTCCCTGTTGAAGAAACTTGTAGATTAACGCACAGACTCTACTCTGTACATTATTTTCCACATGTACCAAGTATCAGAGATCATACAAGGGATGTGCGAGAGCCTTTCTTTACCCCCTTAATACCTCCAACCTTCTTAATTTCGACTACCCTACTGGAATGTGCGCATCAAAGTACACGAGCCTCTAATTTCAAGTGAATCGTGATTCTCAATACTCATACTTCGTACAGGCTCTAAATAACGTACATTCGGTGTCAGTGCACTCTCTAGAAGGTTTCCCCCCTGATAGGCATTCTGGCCAATGACTATTTCATGCCTCCTACGCTGCCCTACTGTAGAAATTTGTACACAGGGAACCTCAATTCATTATGGAGGAGTCATTATATTTGAACCTAATCGAGACTCTATGAGACCTTATGAAAGACTACCTTAAAGAGCGCTCTTCAGTAGTCTGCAGGTCGTATAGACGCCTTCGAGAGGCTGTTTAAAAGGCCTAGGAATCAATAATATATACTATAATTCAAGAGCTTATACGAGGAATAGATGATAGATATATTGTAGTAATTCTAGCTGAAAGTGGCTATATAAAATACTAGGAATTATTATAAAAGCAGCATTGCCAAGTATCTAGTGTGCATTGACCTGAAAAGAACAATATTTAGGCCCTGTACGAAGTATACGTTGTTCCCCTCTCCATACTTCGCTACTGCACTTGTATCTTCCACTCACAAGCTTACAGTGGTCGTGTGCAACCTCCTCGAAAACCTCACCTGCTGTCTCCCCTATACAGTACCTCCTCCAACTCAACTCGAGTTCACTCTACTACCCTCCCAATATATCGAAAATATGCAGCTCACGACACTCCTCGTTGTGCTCCTTGCGGGTTCAATCGAAGAATAAAAGATGCGGCGCTGGCCAAGGCGTCACTGGTAATTGTGCATTTGCGTTCCCTGGAAGCTCGGAGAAAGTAAATACATGTAAATTTGCCGCTGCACACTGTCCACCGGGTCGAGTAGTGGAGAATGTGAAAAAAGTAGGCCTGCCCGATGGCCTCGGCTGTAACGATAGAAAGGATTGTTTTACCAGCGTAAATATTCACTGTTTCGTAAAGGATTCATGAAAGTAATACGCTAACTGCTTTTTTGAAACAGTGGGATTGTTGCCCGCCGAACTCCAAGCCCAAGGGAAGGGGGGGGCATGGGAGATAACTAAATGTTTCTGATGGCTAGGAAAAGGTGGATGGCTCAAGCCATGCCGAGACAATGGACAATAGAGATGCACAGTACTGGTGAAGAGCAGACTGAGAAATTTAGGGGGCTTGTTGGGAGATTCGGATTTTCTACAGGTTTACTTGAACTATGGGTGGGAGGAAGGGACATGGGCCCCTTCACGCGATCCTTCTTTGTACGTGTACTGGTATACAACACCAAATGTAATCAATGCAACCTTTCTGCACCTCCAGTTGCTGACGGGTAATACTGATTTCAAGTATGCCTTGATGGACGCGCTTGTGCTAAGTCTGCGATCTGGATCCTCCAGGCTCTCGCTTCCAAGTATTCCCCCATCCATACCGTCTTTATCGTATGTCGTAGCGGAGAAAGTACTCCGCAAGGGAACTTTGGACGCGTAATCGACTGTTGTATGCCTTCTTTCCCTCCTTGACTCATACCTAGTTATAATCTCAAAGGATGTTCGAGAGATTGGTTTCGGACATTTAATTTGCTGAGTTACAACGTCTTGGATTAGTACTTCTCTACGACAAACCATGATGGGTATTATTGAGGGCGTCCGGGGCTCAAAAGGAGAGGAGCCATCGCCTGTGAATCAGCAGGTGGCTGGACTGAGATGAAAGTAGGGGGTCAGCTCATCTTCTTTTGCAGTAGTGGAAGCAGATTCGGCATCAGACTTCCCAATGTCCATGGCAGCAATTTCTAATGACGATATCAAAGTTCTTAAAGACTATAACTCGCGCGACAGACAGCCGAGCTGTACGATTAGCTGGGATGGCGACTGCTGTGATTTTGATCAAGATGCGCTTACTTGCTAGAAAGGCTGACTCCCAAATGTCATTCTTTAATATTGAAATCCAATCTTCGTTAAGTATATTCGACGATGATGCAGACTTGATCCGAGCAAACGAAGAGAAACAGGACGATCCGAAGAGTATCTCGTGCCTCGAGGGAAAAGACGAAATCTCAAGCTCAATCAAATCCAGGTAGATAAATTCTCAAGCAACAAAGTGGACATTCTGGATTCTAAAATGAAAAAATCAGGTTTGGATGAAATCTCAGAGCTAGCTTCGACTTCTAACAGGCCTGGTGCACGAGTGAAATTTTGAAGCTTACTAAAATATCTGGCCAGCAGCCGAAGAGCATGTGGTGGTTGAAATTGCAGTGGATCGCGGTATCCTTGAATTCTATGGTGGGTCCGAATCGAGTATCCGGGAGACTTACCGTATCATTTCAGATATCCGGGCGAGATTATCAGCATAGACTGATTATCAGCATAGACTGGCTCAAGATGGCTCAAACGTTGATATTGACGTTTCACTTCTGACCGCTGAGATGTGATAGTAATAGTTTTTGATGTAGTTGGTCATTTAAATTTCAAGTGGAGCCAGTTTGGTCTTGAGACAATGGAATCGTAACATTTACAAAATTTAGACCTGGGGCACCGTCAATATATATAATATCAACCGTCGATAGAGCGCAAGGGAATATGGACGACGAAATGACCAGTATTCGTATCGTGCTAGAAAAAGCTTTTTATTGAGGCACATTCTCAAATTCGTTGAAATTACCAAGACGAAAAGGCTTATTTGTATTAAGATCTCTAAATCCACTCTCCACTCTCCCCTTTCTGCCAATGAGGTCAGTCTAGTGAAACTAATGCCGTCCTGACTTGAGCTCAAAAATGCGATGCAACTGCTATAGATATCGCGAACCAAGATTCATTCCTCAATATTAGGTCTCTGGGTATTTTCTCTTACAGAATGACCGCCCCCACAATCACTCGAATACATAACATCCCAGACAACAAACAAGTCGATGTTCTCTACACTTGACTTGGATCAATAAAGATCGGTATATTGCCCGAGAGCGGCACACCAAACTTCAACCGTGGTGGCCTCGTCGTAGCATACTTCGCCACACTATCCGCCGTCTCATTTTCCTCTCTCGGAATATGCCAAAAGGCAATCTCCTGAGATTTTTTCGTCTGTAGAGTCCTACATCTTTCCAATAGCAGCTTCCACAAATCTTGATTCTTGGCCGGCTTTCCGCAGCTCCTCAGCCATCCATTAGATTCCCAAGTTTTGCACCACGTCGTCGCGCCGTCAACCAGATACGTAGAGTCTGTGGCAATGACCAACTTCGAAAACTCCACATGATTCCCGGAATCATCACTGAACATTTTGGTACGCGCATGACTGAGTGCTGCTACAACAGCTCGGAGCTCGGCGCGGTTGCTAGTTGGCTCGTATTTAAAGCCGTCAGGCCCGACGTCTTCGAGTCGGAAGAAATAAGCGCCATGGATAATATATGCTCCTGGCGGAGGGTTCCAGGGTCGGGGATTGTCGTCGCTGCCGAGATAGACGAAGGCGCAGCCCCCGCGACTGCCTTGCTGGCCGTTCAAAGGACATGCTCCGTCGGTATAGACCAGTACTTCGAGGCTGTCGCGGTGAGCTGTGAAGGGCTTCCCATCCTGGTGCTTGAATAGAGAGCGTGGGGAAGAGCCTGGTGCGGAATTTCTCTCGGGGAAAGTCGGGTCCGCGGGGATATTGTGACTGTCAGAAGATGCGACGATCGAAGCTCTCTGCTTAAGATGTCGTGATTGAACATCCATTTCTCGTTACCACTTAGGTCTGGGATCTCTAGACTGTGGTAGTTCTTCAGAGAACCAAACTTCGGATCGATCAACGCCATGGCCATGACTGACTTCGGTATCAATGATGATCTTGTGCTCCCGTTCTATATCGTAGTTCGTCCAACTCGGGTGAGCATTTCTTGGGTCGAAGGCGCGTCTCACATAAGTCATCAGTTCCGGTGACCAGACGGAAGGGTTTTGATGCTCGTGAATCGAAGCCCAGCAAGAGTGTCTGATGTGGCTGTGAAGCTCGTCACGATTCCTGAATACTTCTCGGCACTGCAAACAAGTTGACCCGGCGAGCCGCTCATCACGCTTCAATTTTGAGAGGAGGTCCACTCTATCAGGAACAATCCGCATACAGCCTGATCCAAGATCAAAGCAAGAACTCATTGGAGACTTTGTTCGTTGGGTAGCCGAAAGCCTGGAGCTGGCCAGCAAGGGTTGAGTTCAGCTTGTTTTGCCATTCGCGAATCTAGCCGCAATCATTTGTGAAGATTCCTAAAAGTAATTGAGATGTATTACAATTGTGAAAAAAGCTGTCTCCAGTGGAAAAAGAACTTCGAGTGAGGCAAGGAAGGAAGGTACGACACGAAATAAGCTTCGAGTGGAGAATTACCACTATCCTCTATCGGTCCTAGCCTAAATTAGCCGAGAAGCATGTTCATTGCTTCATTTCTTGCCATGTTTCTAGGTGGAAGAAAGCGTAACCGTTTGCACGTCAATACCAGAATACATCAACATGAGGAGATCTACATGCAGATTATTTTCTCACTTGAAACATTTTACTACTTCCGTGCTAAGTTAATCCAACCCACGCTTGCTACCACAAGGCCAACCAATCAAGCCGCTCGATTGTGAATAACAGAGAAGAAACCCACTCAAGCCTATCTATCTAAGTATTTGATTAGATCAAGTCATCTGCTACCATATCAGGAAACAAAAGACAAGCTATCAAACAGGCAAAAGAATAAACAAATGAGCATTACACAAGGGGAACTCCAATTCCATATATATCAAGCAAATTCAGGGTTATCCCGCTAGGAGGTCTCTGCATGACTTACTCGATTTATGAGTTGTCGAGAATATTTCATCCTATTCGATTAGATGACTCTTCGTTCTATTCCAAATAGTCATCAGCGAGTAGAAACACCCGTGGGTGAGGATGCAAAACCCTCGAATGCGGAGATACCGGAGACATCTTTAGAAGTAGATAAGGTAGTATGAAGCTGGGGTACCAGAAATATTTACATTCAATAGCATGATAGAAGTCTACTATATATACGCATTTTTGTTACATTTATATCATACCTTAAATTCAACGAGGTGCCTGATGTCGAATTCTCTTTCATACATTTCGGAAGAGCTAGAATTAATCCTTCTTTACTACTTGCGGATTTGGAAATACTATTTATACACACAATGATATCTCTAATCTAATGCGATCTGCATCAGCTGGTCGCCTAGATCTTGGACGTTTGTTTATTTCCTCGCTAAGCGAGCTCCTCCGCTAACGATATTACGACAGCGACATCACGTCAGTTACAGCCACCCACTAATGACTAGCGAGATCATAAAGTGAATACAACGCGAAATCGTAGCAAAAGTCGTCCGGCAAAGAATTTCCCCTAACCAACATCTCCTGTAACCAACTCCAACTTCTCTGATTACCCCACTCGAATTTCGGAATCGCGCGTCTTGTATCACAGAGGCATTCTTCAGCGCCTTCACAGCAGATTCTTGCGCTTTAAATTATGCTCACATTTTAATTTACTGATTTCGAACACAATGCAGCACATGCAGCACTCGGGCGCCGACAACTCGATCTTTGGCTTCCTGATCGCCGCGCTGCTCTAGGGGTCCCGCAGCCAGGGATACCTCCAAACACGCAGAATTCACCTTCGATAGCCGATGCTTCGGCAACAATACACAGAAGGCGGGTCTAGTACAGAAGCAGTTAGCGCGTCTGAGAACCGCTCCTGAAGAGCTCCATAGTACTTCAGAACTCTAGTATCAATAACACACACTTTTGACTCTCACCGCTATCGGACTACTTCTCTTCCTTACACCTCTTCCTTTCCCAGCGTTACCTTCAGTGGAAAAGGTCCCGCGAAATAGCGAGTGCCTCGAACAACATCATATCCACGATGTCGGGAAGGTCCAATAGTTTCATACGAAGCGGATATGAGCTCATCATCTCCAAAATTCAAGAGGGGAGCAATTTCGCTTACCGTGTCTGTCCCGAACAAAAAACATGATACCCTCCCACCTCGACCCCAAGGGCGTGTACGATGGCTTCCTTAACTCTCTCAATCTCTACGGATCCCACACCCACAACCACCCGCCCGGACCATAGGGACACATTCGAATCGTTTTTGTCATATGAACCAATGGCACCTCTATCATCACCCATCGCCGAGCAAGCCGGAGACGAACGTTCAGAGGAATTCACGCGTTGATAACGATAGCTGGAGTGAAAGCAACACGAGAGAAGGAGAATCTGAACCTGAGAGACATAATGAAAAAGCTCGCAAGAGCAAACAAACAAGAAGCAGCGAGAACCAGACGCGGATCAGGCAGAGCTTGGACCCACAAGAACGGCCTTCAGTTCTCTGAAAACAAATCTGCGGGGGACATAATAGCCAGGCAACGAAACGTGTCAAAGAAACCTCCCTAATCAATTCGCTTCCGAGAAGCTCGAGACGGATACCGTGAATCTGCAGCATCAAGCTAGCTAAAGATTCACGTGCGCACGATCCAGAACCTCGAGAGATAGAATAGGAAAAGGCCAAAGAAGCAAGTTAACGAAACGGAAGGACCAGTCTTAGCGTAAGAGGGAAGCTAAGAGATGCCTGCAGACGCAGCTAAAAGTAGCGATAGAAAGGCAAGATATTTCCCAACGCGCGCAGGAGATAAAAGACAAAGGACTCGCAGAGATATAATTGCAAAGTACAAAAACAAAATTTGGCACGATCGTTGTTGACGCGGAAGAGACTCGTGGGAATAGCCGTGCTAGGAGAAACAACAATACTATACTATACAAGATCCTGAGCTTGTAGGGGATGATACGGGGGCTGAGCAGGATGAGGACAGAGGAGGCAGGCAGCCGAGATGGATATTCTGAAGGTGGAGGTTGAGCTCAAGGCCATGGGGCACAGCTCAAGCGCCAGCAAGGAACGATGAAGAAATCCTGTCTACGCTCAGACCCCACTTTAGGAGAATATTCTCCCTACTCACTTTAATCAGTAGTCGTACTAATCTACTGAATACTAAACCTTCTAATTCCTAGAAATACCCTCGTAAATCTATAGCTAGGTTTTGGTGCGATGCATATCAGCATTCCTCTTAATTCACACGTGACAGTTCACACATTGTATCCGCGGCTAGAAAAATAGCTAGATATATATCAATCTCATGAATATATCCTATACAAAGTAATACATACCCCTTAGATATGTTACACAATCCTAGCAGCTTGCTGCAATATATAGTCTTCATACCTTGTAACACTCACCTACTACAAATAACCTCCTACAGCGCGCTTAGCACAACGAACACAATACACCTAGATATCTATCGGATTCGCATCGTGCGTTGAGATCTCGCTAGAAATACTCATTGCCTAGTATATCTCTTTTCCTGCACTGATCTATTCGCAGATGATATCTTCATATTTCCGTGCTGGGTGAATCTGGCAAGCCTGGATTTTATACCATAGCTGTTGTTTATCTAGTGTACAGAGCTGGGGGCTAGCAAGCTGCGGATGGCGGTGTTAGAGAAGGACGATATCATAGCCAAATCGCGAGCGGATCTGGAGAGTATGCATTTGCTGATTGGGCGCTTGGAGAAGCAGATCCCCATATCGAAGTGGCAGAAGATAAAGGCTGCGGAGCTCGCCGAAATTCACTCTACAACAGTAGAAGCACAAGCTACTAGTATTAAAGGCTTGGTCGGGTAGCTTGCAAAGCAGTGGAGGTCAATCATATTACCAAATATCCTGTTGAGCAATACGCCAAGATTCGCCACCGACCATTCAATCTGGCCAGGGTTAGAATTTTTGGATTCAGGAGGATGGCAGCGAAGCTGCCCATGACGGAGATATGGTCGCTGATCTTGCATTGTGTCAGCTTGGCCTCATGAGTGATACTGACATTGTCCTATTGAAGCGAGCGTATGGAAACGATTTTCCGACGTGTATCATGTCTTCCGATAACTTGGATCAGATCCGGTCCAGTGGCTATGCGTTTGAGACTGCCAATTTTCGTGCTTCTACAAACTAGAAGAGCCAGCTAATTTGTCCGAAGCCGATACTTGACGAGTTTTACGAGCTTTATGGCGCTTGCAGAGCTATCTGGAAGGAGCTCGAGCAGGACATAACTCTCGAGGAAATGTGCCAGAGCTATGATACCAGGAAAGATGTCCAGGACCACATTGTGAGAACGAGAGAGCTTCGGAACAGGGCTTCTGGCAGAGCGGGAAGAAGAACTGATGTTGCGTAGATGGTGACAGCCGTCTTCCGGTGAAGCATTTCAGATGGTATTGCCGGAGCTCTGAAAATTCACGTAGCAGCGGCAACCGTATGATGAGAGAGTAGTGGTTCGGCTGGAATTGTGGTCAGCGCTCTAGTCCATTCAGTGCGTGTAAGAGAGGATGAAATATGTTACCACAAAGAAATGATCGAAGTGACCCATCCACAGAAGGTTGAAAGTGGAGTCAAGTCCGTTTCAAACTGTAAGAAAAGAAAGATGTGATGAAAGGCTAACTCAATCAAAGGACAGGGACATTTCAGCTCGAAATGGAGTAATGCAGATATGCCAAGCTCGGGACGAAGTCAGTAGGTTCCACTTGAAGTACAGGATACTTGGCCATAAAATGCAGCATCGAATACCACTTTTGAGTTTCGGAGAGAAGCACTAAACAGGTTGGAATATATTCGTCCATATAGATGGCGAGGGACTTGCAGCTCTCGCTCAGCTCAGAGTCTAGCATTCCACAGGAGGCATTGTTTTATGCACCTGATGGCTGATGGCGATTGAAAGGGGCAAACTCAGAACAGTCCTACAGGTTGAGCTGGGAGCTGGATGGAGGAAAAGGCTGTTGATGAGATGAGCTAAAGGCCACGGCTTAAACTTCTCACCTATCAGACTCAGGCTGAGGCTGAGGATGAGGCTGAGGCTGATGCGTTTTGTAGCAAGGGAGTGTGTGATCATGAAGAGAGATGGAAACAATTTGAGGAAGTCGAAGGATCGTCACGTGTAGACTAGTGGGAGTAGGGCCAATTGCTCCTGCCTCGACGGGTTTGGTGGTACTGTCGTCTGATATCTTGAAAGCTCAAGTCTTCTTCTTCATAGCCCAAGAGGCGTAAGAGCTCGAAGGCTGATAATCAAGAGAATCACTTTCGGGACGGACTCCTCCTGCGAGGCTCGGCTCCAAGCAGTTCACAGACCCGGAGCACTTTTGCCACATATATGGCTATCCTTGGTTGGTACGAATAGTTTCCGTGCGTACCTACCTACCTACCTACCTACCTATACAATACAATACCTGAGTGAGTGACCTGACCTCTCAAGAAGTTTTCAATATTGAAACATGACATTCGAAAGTGGTCGGGTCGAAGCACTCTTCTTCAGACCCCTCGGGATCGGGACCGGGATCGGGATCGGGATCGGGATCGGGATCTTTCTCTTCGTTTGACACAGCTGGCGGGGCGTGGGTTTGATTTAGCGATGATTGTTAATCCTTTGAAAGTAAAGGCAGGCTTTTCTTTCGGGATTGATTGGTGTGTGCGATAGCGCACAACGTATTCATTCGTATATGGGGCTGGCCTAAGGTATTTGTATCCGAGGGCTGTGGCTGTCAGGCTCTCTCCGTTCACTTGATCCATCCAGATCTAGATCGTCTCCGGGATATGAAATTTGGCCTTGTGGGGATATGCGTCCATCGTCCATCGTCCATCGTCCATAGTCCATAGTCAAGCTGATGAGAATGGACGGACTCATCTCACCGTGCGAGGTAGTGGCGGCCTCGATGCTCAGCTGACATGAATCATGTCTGAAGGATGATGTAACCGATGGAAAGAAACGTGTGTGAATATGCATGCTTAGGGTCAACTATATACAAGTAATAGCAGCTACTATAAGTTGAATTAAGCCTGTGTTTACTTGGAGCGATGGTCATTTTAGGAAAGGTGAATCTATTTACATATAAAGTTGACCAATGATAGAACAGCTGATGCTGCTTATTCCTCACTTGGTGGCTTCGGGAATCGGAGATCCCAGCACGCTTTCTTTCTTTCTTTCACATTGACATTTACAGAGTAGGACCATTGAGTTGATCCATTCCCCCCCACATTACTTGCAGACCGAGCTAGGGAAGCACTCGCCGAGGAGAATCGACGGATCGTTCATAGTCCGTCCGACTGCACATCCCGCTCCTCCTCTTACTCCTTCCTCCACCTCAACCCTTCCTCTTCAACCACCTCAACAACAGCAACAATCATATCACAACTCCCCAAATCCTATCGACAGGAGATAAAATCGTTAGATTCAATCGTTACGTCCCCCCTCAAGTCGCCCCATCATGGATTCCGTCCTCCGCCAATCCAAATCCATGTGTCCCTTCCTCAAGAAAACCTCACCCGCCACCCTCCGCTCCCTCTCGACCAGCGTCACTCGTCAGGCCTCGCCAGGCGGCGGCAGCATGTCCAATCTGCAGACCATCGCTCGTCGCTGCCCCATCATGGGAAAGGCACTCGCTGTCCAGACGGCGAAGTCCTCAAAGGTTGGACTTGGTGGCGTGGCTGCGTTGGGTGCTATCCGCGCTTTCTCCGGGAAGGTGGCAAGTGGGAAGGCGAAGTTGCACACCAGTCGGAGCAATGATGCCAGGGCTCTGGATGATACATTGTTTGGGAGAGAAGGTTGGTCAACCCACGATGCACCTGTGTTGATTGAGAATTGCCCCGCTAACATTGCATCACCAGTCCCATACAAGAACGTCAAGCCCGCCCGTCCAGTCCAAGTGAACAACGATCCCAAGTTCGACTACGAATCCTTCTACAACGTCGAACTCGACAAGAAGCATAAAGATAAATCCTACCGCTACTTCAACAACATCAACCGTCTCGCCAAAGAGTTTCCCCGCGCTCACACCGACAACCCTGCCGAAAAGGTGACAGTTTGGTGCTCCAACGATTATCTCGGCATGGGACGCAATCCTCAAGTCTTGAAATCCATGCATGAGACCCTCGACGAATACGGCGCCGGTGCCGGAGGAACTCGAAATATTTCCGGGCATAATAAACATGCTGTGGATCTTGAAGCTAGCATTGCGAAACTGCATGCGAAGGATGCGGCGTTGGTGTTTACCAGCTGTTATGTTGCAAATGATGCTACGCTCGCTACCTTGGGAAGCAAGTTACCAGACTGTGTGTTCCTTTCGGACAGTCTGAACCACGCCTCCATGATCCAAGGTATCCGCCATTCCGGCGCAAAGAAGATAGTATTCAAACACAACGATCTCGCGGACCTAGAGGCAAAACTTGCCTCTCTCCCCACCGATGTCCCGAAAATCATCGCTTTCGAATCTGTCTACAGCATGTGCGGCTCTATCGGTCCGATCGAAGGAATTTGTGACTTGGCAGAGAAGTACGGCGCGCTTACCTTTTTGGATGAAGTCCATGCTGTAGGCATGTACGGACCACACGGCGCTGGTGTGGCTGAACATCTCGATTACGAAGCTCATGTTGCTGGTAAACCCAAGGGCACGATCATGGACAGGATTGATATAATCACGGGCACTTTGGGGAAGGCGTATGGATGTGTGGGAGGATATATCGCTGGGTCCACGAAGATGGTTGATACGATTCGCTCCCTCGCAGCTGGATTCATTTTCACTACTTCCCTGCCTCCTGCCACCATGGCGGGCGCGCAAACGGCTATTGAATATCAGATGGAGTATCAAGGCGATCGTCGGCTTCAGCAATTGCACACACGTGCAGTCAAAGACAGCTTGGCGGAACGAGACATTCCTGTGATTCCTAACCCATCACATATCATCCCAGTCCTCGTAGGCAATGCCGAGCTTGCTAAGAAGGCTTCCGATATGTTGTTGGATGTACACGGTATCTACGTTCAATCTATCAACTACCCCACCGTACCCGTAGGACAAGAACGTCTCCGCATCACTCCAACTCCCGGGCACGTGCGTGAATTCCGCGAAGACCTCGTTGGAGCACTGGATAGTGTCTGGAACGAACTCGGCATCAAACGCACTTCTGCTTGGGCGAAGGAAGGAGGGTTTATTGGTGTAGGTGAGCAGGGCAAGCAATTGCCTGAGCCGCTCTGGACCGATCAACAGCTTGGTGTGAGTGAGGTTGTGAAGGAGATGAAAGCTGGCAGCCCTGTCGGCGTCATGGAGGCGCTGCTAGAGAGGGAGACGACCGCTACGGCGAAAGCTGTCGCTGCTGCTGCGTAGGCGCGTCATGGTATCATGAGACTTGTGTTCTCTTGTTGGGAACCAAGTGAGGTAAAGTGAGAGAGTGGAGGAGCTCATCGGACCCGAAACCACGATCTTTCGAGCGGTATATGTCGGTGGTGGAAACGAGCCGAGTATCTAGATATTCTGCTGCCTATCTAATGCTTTATGCTATAATGAAATGCAAATCTATGAGATCTGATCTTTCGATCTGCCCACGCATGTTCTTGTTTACTTCTATCCTCTACCTATACCGTGATAGCAGCCAGTGACACCACCTCCCGACAGCCATCCATGGCGCAGAGAGTGAATGCAGCTAACCCAAAGTAAATAAACACACAACTAGAATCTGTCGCCAAAAGCCTTTCTAGATGGATATACCCCCATCCTCCACGGGCCACCCCGCGGAAGAGAAGAGGTTCCTGACAATAATAGTATCGAGAATCATGGAATGAAGAAATGGATAGATGAATGCGATGAAGAAAGGGGCTTTTGGGAGGGAAACTACTGTACCGTATCTCCTGCTCGCCTGCTCTGGTCTGCTCTGCTCTGCTCTGCTACGAGAAGAAGTAGCCGTTATTCATCGTCTATCTTATTCTGATCTATTAGTTATTAGTTATTGAATGCCGAATCTTGAGGCTCTTTCTTTCGTGGAGGGGGAGGGTTTACGCCTTTCCGAGGGTCGTAAACCGGTTCACGGCTTTCTGAAATTCCGGGGGGTCCGTCCGTCCGCTTGGGTGGATGCGAGGGTGGTTCGAGGGGTGGTGTGTGTGTGTGTGTGTGTGTGTGTTGTGCTGTGTGTATATGGGTGGTTGCTGAGATAGGTAGGTATAGAAACCTGAGTGAGATAGTCTAGGTAGGTAGGTAGTTTAGATAGGTCTAGGTAGTTTAGGAAGGTCTAGGTAGTTGCGTAGATGGATGGATAGATAGTTAGATAGTTAGATAGATAGATAGATAGATAGATAGATAGATAGATAGATAGATAGATGGATCTCTGTCGTTTCCCTTTTCAGTGAAAGACAAAATTGCCACGCTTCTCTTTTCTCGATCGCTGAACATCGTTTCGGGGTAGTGAGGGAGTGCTAGCAGGGGCTATGAAAGCCTGGAGATGATTTCCCGAAGTCTCTACCCCGCGCTCTAGAAACCCTAGGATCTGGATATCAAGTACGGATCATCTAGTCCCTAGGCATATAATGGCGGGAGCGGGTGATCCGTTCATCAAGTTTAGTTTAGATGAATCGGAGCAGCTCTAATATTTGAGATCAGCTGGTGAGACGTTCGGAGCTACATCGCTACTACAACCAAGCAATGAATAAGAAACGATCACCAAAAGGACCTTGTTTCGGAATTCCTAGATTCTTCCCATTGGGCGATGGGGTTTTTGAAGCTCGCATCAAAGGCTCCAGAACCGAGTCTGCATCTTTCCAGTCTAGCTAGAGCTTCACGAGCGTGCTCTCGGAATAAAATAGTAGCAATGTTTTGGATACATCGGTTAGACCCCGGAAAACGGAATGGCTTCTTGAGATATCTTTACTGGCGTCTATGTAGCTCTACTCATTAGGTCTCTCGCAGAAAGGGTTGACAGATTTGTCTTTTATCGTTCTCGTTTTTTCCTTTCGCTTGAAAGGATGAAGTGTTGATCACTCACTCACTCACTCACTCACCCACTCACTCCAAATGAAGTCCGAAATGAAGTTCGAAATACCGAGAGTAGGTAAGGTATATTACATGATACGATGTGAAAGGAACGGCTATCCATAGGATTTCTTCCTCTCCTCTCCTCTCCTCTTCTCCACCCCNCCCCCAAGTTTCTATTCCCCCATCCCCACCCCAAGTAAGACCTACACCTCCTCATGCACATAATCATAGTCATGCATATGCTCAGATATAAGATCATATAAGCACAGCTGCATAGATAGACAGGCACTCGTCTGCACTAATACCTATCCCGATAGCTGAAAGAGACTTGCTTGCGTTCCTGAAGAGGGGAGAGAGTGGGGGATGGAGTGGATCTTCCCTATGGGGAGGGAAGCTAGTAGCGTTATTTAGGTAGGTATGTATGTATGTATGTATGTATGTGTGTATGTATGTATGTATGTATGTACGTATTCATCTATATGTGATATATCTATATGTGATATATCTATCTATGATCTATCTCCCTCCCTCTAGATATATATGTCAAACGTATATATATAACTTGGTAGGAAAGACCTCCGAGAATGTGACGATGAAGAGATAATTTATTTATGCTATGTACTGCATATAGGATGAAGTGGACATGGTAGGTGATAGGATGGACATGATAATACAGACAAGACAGTCAGTCAGTCTGTCAGTCAACTAGCAAGAGAAGAAAGAGAGGCTTGGGATGGTGCATTGCTAGCAATACATATTAAATGTTTTTGTTTTATTGCGATGTTTTACATTTCATTTGGGTCCTGAGACTAAGGTGCTAAGGTGTATGCTATTGCTAATGCCCAAACCAGAGAAGCCCTGCAATGCGATCCGAATCCGGTTACGTCTTGCCGGTTCATGGAGAGCAATCCAATCCATCCAATCCATCCAATCCAAGTGCACCAAATTCAAAACAAAAGAACGGGGTCCTATCAAGGTAACTCCACGCCCATCCGCACCAGACCTCTTCACCGCCCTCTGTATGTGCCCAAGACGACGAAAATGCTCACGTCAGACCGTTACACACGTCCAAAGCGCACTCAACAGCAATCTCCAGCTCCCCAACCCTATCCTTCAATCCCTTATTCTCCGCTCTCATTAACCCGACGGTATCCCAAGCCACACTGGCATCTCTGCCTCTGCAATTACTGCATCCCTCTTCACCCATCCTAGTCCCTTCTTCCTCTACTGACGTACTGCCTATTCCACTTAGGATTTTCTGAAATGTGCTCTTTTGCTGCAAGAGCTTCGGACGACCAGAATTGAGTCCGGGGTTGGGAACCACTCGCGCGAAGGAAGCTTGCATGATCTCAGGCGTACAGCTACTGTCTACCGTTCCTGCGATGCTGGCGCCGCTCGTGGTCGTCACTGTCAAGGTTGGGCTCCGACATCTCGATCCGATCCCCGAAACAGAAGTAGAGTCAAATACGGATTCAACTTCGTACTCGGATCCACTATCCTCTGACGAGCCATCGCTGGCCCGATTCCTCCTCCTTCCTGAGATGGAGATGCCGAGATCCTCGCCGACGGATATTTCGCTGTTTGAAGAACCGCGTTTCATATCCCTCTCTGCTCTGGCCTTGACGAGAGCGATAGATTGTTCCCTTGCCAGCTTCTCTTCGGCCCTGGCCTGTTTTTCTGTCGCTAATCCCGCAGCGAGCTCAGCGATCATGTTGTCTTTAACAGACATCTGGTGCGCCATATCCTCTAACTGACTCTTCAAACATTGCGCTCTCGTCTCGGCTTCCTCCAGCTCCTCAGTCATGGCCTCCTTCTCGACCGAGAAGTCGTGGAGAGATAATGTGCGGATCTTGTATGCAGTTTGTAGCTTAGAAAGCAGACCTTCGGCGTTCATGAGGAGGTTCTTGAATGCAGCCGGGGAGAAAGGGTCGTTTTCGGTTGGAGAGCCAGAGGGAAAGAGTGCGGTATGAACATCGAGAGTGAAGAATTCGTCATCGTTGAGTTCGGCTGGAATTTGAATTGTCGGTGTCTTTGCTGGGGATTTTGGAGAGAAGAAATTGAACATCCCACCTCCCCCAGTATTCGTTTTCCGCGGGGTGGTGGGTATTCCCGTCATTATGTTTTGTAATCTCGCTGGGCTGGTGTCTCGAGACTGCGTAGCGCTGGTGGTGGATTCTTGCTCCATGATAGGTACTCCAACAGTGACTGGTGCTGAAGAACCAGTGAACCAAGAACTTAAACCTGATCGCCTATCTGCGACTTTGATGATGCCATCTTTGTCGCCTGTTAATGTTGCCATGTAATCGCCCTGCTCAGTATCCACCTTCGTTGGACTTGGCGACCTGCTCGAAGGGTTGCTTCGAAAAGGTAGTAATGCTGTCAATGTCCGCTGAGGTGATCGTTTCGGCTGGTAAGAATCCTCCTCAGACGATGACAAGACACTTCTCTGGTTGATCTTTGATGATGATGTCGCGGCTGCGCGAGGTGGTGACGGCAAGTTCTCCTTGTTCTTGTCTCCTGGACTTGTAGATCCAATATCAGGGCAGTAATCCTCCGCCCATACCAGCCCACTGCTTGAATTCCTACTCGCACTCGCAGAAAGATCCCTCGCAGACGTGCTCCTCCTGGTTGGTGTAGCTGGTTGGTGCTTTGGCTTGGACAATATTGCTGGAATGTTGTTTGGGGCAAGGGATGTCGTCCTGCTCGTTGATGGTGGAAGTTGGAGAGGCATGGCTCAACCGGAGTCTGGATCCCATGCACGAACTGTCTCGCCCCTTCTAGTGATATGTCGACCGGGTTATTACTCGAGGGAGAACGCTTCCAATTTGTTGTTGATGCACCAGAAAGTATAATGTAAATTACAGTCAGTACCTTGGGTGAGAGTGCAAGGATGATCGATCGGTTGCTGGGTGCACAGGGTGTTGCAGGTACCCAGGAATGACGAACTTCGTGCTTTGGATGGTCCTGGTACAGACGAAGATCGGATGATGGGGTTATTGTTCTAATTTCGAAGATGGCCGGAATACTGTAGAGATACCGACGGCGAGAGGATCTCGAGATAAATGGAGCGACAGTGAGGTCGGGTCGAGTCGAGTCGAGTCCAGCTGTGAAGCAAGCGGAGTAATAGGATGAAGGCTGGGGAGTACTGGTATTCGTGGGATTAGAGGGAGGTAGGACCCTGGAATGTACCTAGAGCGGCCCGCTAGGTACTGTTGCACTCTGTAGGCCGTCAGTCTTATCTGACAGTTGACAGTTGACAGTTGACAGTGACAGTGACAGGGACAGGGACAGGGACAGTGGACAGCCGGCTAATCGTCGGTGGCTAGTGATTGGTGATTGGCGGAATTTGAATTTCTATGAAACAGACAGCGGAATGCAAAATGGAAGATGTAGCTATACTGTATTGTATGTATCTTGTATATGGAAAATGTGACATAACCCTCAGGGGTCTTTGAAAGGTCAGATCCGATCATGTACTTAGGTGTACCGTACCGTAGATATTCCTGGAGGTTGGAGATCCGGTGTTTTGTTTCTCATCTCACCTGAGGGCCATAGAAGGGAGGGAGGGGTCCTGGTCCAGGTCCTGGTCCCGTCCCGTCGGCATATTCTTTCGGTGGCTGGTGGCTGGTGGCGGGCAGATGCGGGGCCGTCCGCTAAGACTGACTGACTGACTGGGCGGTCGAATTCAGGTGGCTGAAGACAATTAAAGTCTATATAAAAAGTACGAAGTAGTCAGTCGCCTGATATCTCCACTATCTGATTGTCTATTGTACAGTATTACGGATGATGACGTTTGCAGCGTTTTCTTGATTGCGGTGCTCGACTTGACTGGGCCGCGTTTGATGGAAGAAGTATCGCGACTCGCAATGCTCATTGGATACGCACTTCGTAGTATCACGCTTGCGTTCTACGACTGTGGGAGCTTCTACAGTCGCAAGACATCGCCATCGCCTTTACGAACCAGGCTTATAGGTAGTAGCATCTCTGCGACCCTCGACGTTTGGGCGAAGTTCAGCCACAATCTATTTCGATCCATGACAGATATAGAATCACTTCGCACGGAATATCGTTAGTTGTCTCATGTCGTGTGTTCAGCCTTTTTACTGAACATAAATCGTCTCGCCTCGGTCGATCACGTGATGTCGAGTATTCGATGGCATCAATAAAATACCTAAATGCTAATATGCTCACAACATCTTGGCCAAATCCCAACTCCGAACTCCATTCCCACCGAATCATCACGCATACCTGACCAACGGTGGATTATTCCTATTCATAAAAGTCGTATACGCAGGCGAAGGATACGCAGGAGGCGGTGGTCCTCCCCATCCCTGCTGCTGTCCCATCGTCGGTCGTTGAGGTGGCATCGCAGCCGCCTTTCGCTTTTTACTCTTTCTACAACAGGAACATATACAGCAAGCGAGGACGATGAGTGCCAAACTTCCAAGACCAGCCGCCAGTCCGATGACTAGGCCTCGGTTCCTGGATACCCATGAGCCAACACTTTCTCCTCCACCACCACCACCACCACCATTCGTCGCGGGGTCGTTGCCATTGGAACATCTTCCACTATTGCAAGAACCTCCGTTACATGGTGTTCCGTCTAAGAGATTTCGATTGAGTTGTGTACAGAACTGCGAGTTCGTGCTTTGAGAGCATCGCAGTCTACAGAGATCGTCATCGCAGGAATTGGAATAGTTCCCACTCGTGCCCTGGATGACCACTTGCTGGCATTGCAAGTTCCGACTCGTGCATTGTCCCTCAGCACAGAATTGATCCGCGGCATCACCACAAGAGCCCCCGTTCGGTTGGAAAGCATCAGTTGGACAAGATCCGGTGGTACCCGAGCACACCTCTTGTATATCACAAGGGCCTCTACTCGCTCGGCAGACTGTATTTGCTGCTGCGAACTGACATCTACTACAGCAGGCGTCGTTTGGGTCGTCACATACTGCGTTTCCTCGATAGCGACAGGTAGTTGGGTCACAGCATGAGTCTGCGCCGCACTCTTCTGCAGATCCACAATCGCATTGCTCGCCAGTTTCTACGATTCCATTTCCGCATTGTGCTCCACTGATGGTTGGGACATCGACGTTATTGACTAGACATCTGGTGCGGACGGCGTTGCTTCTCATCATAGAGCAGATGTTGCCGACTGTGCATTGAGAAAACTCTGACATGTCTCGAGATGAAGTTGGGTTCATCAGGAATTGGCCACTAGCGTCACATCCGGATTGCGAGAGGGGACAGCATTGAGATGTGGCACCTGCTGCACAGAAGCTAGCATCGCAATCGTGGACTGCTCCGAAAGTATGAGCACTCTCATGTCTGAATCATTAGTAAAGTTTCACCAACAGGGTAAGTATGACTTACGCGAAGACCTGCCACTCACTAGACGTCCTAGCAACCACATTCGCGCCCGTAACAGACTGCTGTCCTGATCCTCTCAGATTCGACACACACAGCTGTCCCAACCACGCAATCCCAACCACAGATCCAGACCGACATCCACTCATGAGGGTCCAATAGGCATTGCTATCCCTTCTCGAGCCTCTCCACTCTGAGAACTGGGAAAGCTTCACTTCGATATCATCACTCGTCGTACACGCCACATTCCACGGCGTAGAATCCGCAGCTGAGGCCGGACATTGCGCATCACTAATCGTGAGATTCTGTAACCCGAGAGCGACATTGAAAGTCCGCTCATAGACATCCGAAGCAGTATTCACAATATTGATGATATTAGCTCGTACTGCTTGGGCATCTGGGAATGAAGCCGTGTACGAGCAATCCGTCGCGACACCGATCAGAGCGATCTTTAGAGATGTCGGACAACCATCCGTCGACCCGATACTACTCCTCAGATCACCGTACCCAGAATTTCCACCAGGAATGAGTTGTCGAGAAGCCAATGATCCCAAGGATGCGCTGTTCCAGCTTACGCCCATGATTCCATCTCTTTCCGACAAGGGGTTTTCCGGTCCGGTGTTGAATTCCAACTGATCAGACTGACATCTTCCCTCCTCGGTATCCCGCTTTCCCTTCCTGGTCTTCATATCGCGATCTCGATACACAACCATCCTTTCCGCATCTTCTTCGTCCTTAGGGTGAAAATCTCCATCGCGCTTCGTTTGCATATACGTACTCCGTAATTGAATATGATGTTGTTCCCCAGCAATAGTAAAAGCACCCTCTACTAACGGCGCCTCTCCATCACGCTTCACATAAACTCTCGCCCATCCAGCTTCTGCCCAATCGTCGCCCCCCTCCTCAGTTTTAATCCACGCATTTCCCTTGTAGACTTTATGTGCGTCCCTGGTAACCGGCTCTGCATGCCGTACATTCCCATCGCCATCCAAATAGTTGACATAAGCTGTACTGGAAAGGATATTGCGATTCGGTTCTAAAACGAGCTTGACGCGCGGCGCATCATTTTCGAGATTGAATATCAGGTCGAAGGAGGAGTCGTGCGCTATATGACTTTGTTGACTTTGGGTGACGATTATCGGGTTCTCGACGTTATAAACATGACTGATCCTATCTCGTGCCTCAGACCGTGCTATAAATCCAATATCATCAGTCTACTAGATTCTCGATGCACACACAAACACACACCAGGCTCTAGGGCTGCCTATTCCTCTACACCATGCCATGCCCCAAAAAGAAAGAAGAAAAACTCACCAACACATCCCACCGTGAACAAAACACCAGAAGCGAGAGCGGCAACCTCAAACGACGAGCATGAAAAAAACCTCATAATCAATCATCAATTCCTCAAAACGTTGTCAAAAAAAGAAAGGAAAATACCCACGTCCGTTCAACCCAATCTCCAACCAGATCCGGGGGTCCACGATCTCTTTATCCATCTAGGAATGACGAGAAGAAGGGACGCCTCCCGCCAAGTCAGGTCACTTCCCGGCACAGCACAGCATCACTTCTCACTCAGCCCAGCCCAGCCCGGCCTAACCCAAGTCGCTGGAAATACCCCGGGATCAAGAAAAAAATGTCGTCAGAGAATGCCCCTCCAAGGATTTCGAGAACCGCCTCGCTCTGTATGGTTGCGCGCTCTGCTGGGCGCGAGGCGAAGGGCTGGCGTGGGTGCGTAACGCTGGGAGGCTGGGGGAGGTGTTGGGATTGTATGCAGCCAAGAGTCTTGGAATGGGGACTTGGCTTTTGGTAGAATGAGTGAGTGAGTGAAGTGATGTGATGTGATAGAGCGAAGGCTCGGAATTAAGAATGTCGGGGGCTTTTTGAGGGAGAAGGTTTATGGCTTATATGAAAGTATAAATTTTTTTAAAAGGAGAATGATGGCGATTGAGGATCATGTTTTGGGTTGTTGATGTGAGATTTTGCTGATTTTTCTAGATGTTCGGATTCTGGGTGGTCAGGGCTAGATTTGCTAGAGATACCATTTTTTCCGTCCGAATACGGGTTTTCAATGAAGCTATCCTTTCTATCTCCTTCAATGAGAAGTCGGATAAAGCAACAATTAAGTACGTACTATGCCCAATCTTCACTTCCTCTTCTCCATACAATCCATTTTCACCCGACTCATCCTCCCATCGTCCGCAATCGTCAAGGCACTCAAGAAAATACCGAGACCCTTGGCATAAGCTGATTGTGATTGCTTACGCATCAACACCGCCCGCCACTTCGTCGTCGTCGTCGTCCCCCTTTCGATGATTCATCAACTATCTCTAAGCAACCGCAAGACCGAAAACGAAGATTCAGACTCAGACTCAGAATCGTACTTTTGACCCATCCTCGCCATCACTATGGTATCGCGTCTCGTGTATTCCTCGGTCGTGCAACATCACACTTCGGAGACAGATATCTCAAGGACAACAGATAATCGCTTGGCGGACTCGCTACAGTAAGCGAGGAGACAGAGCGAAAGCAAGCCAAGACGGCTAGAATAGCGGATGGAACTTACGAGAGATCCACGGGTGGATCTCGGATCGGCGATATCCATAGTGCCACGAGTACTCCGAGAGCTCATCGTGCAGGTCACGAAATGAGGCGAGGACTTACCCAAACGAGCGCGGTCTCTTCGACAGTTTGCAACAACACATCTACGATCATAAAACCCCAGAAATACTTCTCATGAGAACGTCTTTAGAGTTACGGATTGAAAAGCGATCTTCTGCTTGAAAATGATCCAATTGTTCTATAAATGTGATTAGATGACGTTGCCTTGACTACCTAAACTCTTGACTGATTTCCTTCCTCGCAACGAATAGACATTTAAACGACTCTTTAAATCTTCTTGTATGAAACTCCAAGTGTAATTATAACTAATGAGCTATATTCAACGGATTATCAATCGAAAGATCTTACAAGATTCAATCCCTTGTTTGGATTATTATGATCTTATCAATACGTACTATCTAGGGAGAGTTGGCCTCTCCAGGACGAATTCCGACAACTACTAGCAGTGCTTGAATCTTCGATGATCAATTGTACTCGAATGATAGAGTATAAGCGGGGGACGAAAGTCTCTCGACTTGTCCTCGACGCAAATACTCTCCATTAATCCTCTCCTGTGACGCCGTACCCAGCGACGAATTTCATGATCCAGACTCTACTCCTTGTCATGCCTTTCTTTCTGATGTACTCCACATTCTCACGCTACATCCTCAGTCCACCCCAAATGCAACAAACTCTCACGGGCGCACTTCTGTCAGGCGCCCACGTCCATGATCAGTCCTGATGTAGTTTGATCCGCTGTTCACGTCGCTAGATCTGTGGTACTCACGCACGCTCGCATAGCTTCGATACTTGCATTTCTGTCTTACCTATGACCTCTGGTGATTTATTTCTTAGAATCCGGATCGTGTGTGGATCTTGCTGCTTGTGTACTTTGCCAAGCTTTTCTCTTTCTCGTCTCAACAGATGAAGCTTTTCGTGTAGCCAGGGCGACGTCGGGTTCGATGGGCTCGAACTTCTTTCCAACGATACCTCCACCAAAGAATCATGGGTGATTGATGTTCTTCCAGGAAACCATGTTGAGAGTTCTGATATCTTTATCGAGGTGGTAGTTGGCCAAGTTTCCTGGCATCTTACATTTTCCCATTGTTCATCACAAAAGTCATGAGAAAATCCTTGTCAGATGCTCCCTGGTAGTGTATGAGCGTTTCCATGATATCAGGCTGCTTTTCTGGGATTGGCAAGACATGATGAGGCACCTTCAAAAATGTGGGCGAGGAAGCACTCATAGATTTGTGGTCTCCCAGCTCAGGGTACAGCGGTGCAGTCGAAATGATGTAGGTTGAGGAGGCTGACTCCCACTTAGTTGTGGCTGCTGGGGGATGTTGGACTGTCAGAAGCTTGAAAGCTAGTGCCTTCTTCACTTTCACTTTCATGACCTCTCTGCCGTTGAGTAATCCAAGCTTGATTTGATTCTTTCGAAACATGATCTTGGTGATAAACCTGACTTTGAAGAAGTGTGGTCTCGACCTGGACATTACGAGTTGGTTGTTTCAAAAAAGGGACTGTATCGTAGACCTCTCTGGCCCAAGGAAGTTTTTCATTTTATTCAGAGGGAGAATCTGGGGCAGTGTAGTCGAAAACCACGATTGGCAGAGTCGAAAGCAGTTCGGTAGGATCTGAATATAGTGCAGGTGGGCCTTCTATGACTGGCAATGAAATGATTAGCGATAAAATCTGGTATTAGTCCTTGATGAACGTGTCCTTTACATTAGTGTTACTCTTCATGAAGGCGTAAAAATTTACCTTGATCCATTGTCTTAGACGAACGTCGTTGTAGCCATTTTTGAGGTGACTTCGATTTTTGCTGTGATGTCCCTCGTGTTCACAAATTCCACAGATCTAGATATTCGCTGGCGGCTTGCGCACCTTAGCCAGACCAGTATCATGATCCCCTCCACACCGATCGAACTCTTGCTCTTCATGAGACAGCTACTTCTCTCTACATGACTTGAGTTTGTGCGCTTCGGTCTTACACTTGGAATACCATTGGTGTGCCATCTTGAAGTATGATGCTCAGAGAGCAAGAAGATGGCCGTCTTAGGAAAGACCAGTCTATATGAAGAGAGAAAGTCTGTGAAGCCAGACATCCTTCCGATACTTATATATTCTGTCCCCCTACTGCACCGCCAGCGTATGAGCTGTCCAGCTGACAGGGACTCCTCAGCACAATCTTTCAAACAGCCTGCCCCAAGTCATCCTCCTGCTATGTGACGTACCTTTCACGATTAAGCCTCACAACCTTTTTTTTGCACAATCTGTAGAAGCTCTTCCATATCGTGTTGCTACTTGCGCAATTTACCACCAGTGTCCAACCAGATCATCTTCACAAGCTTCGTTAATCTCTTTCTTTTACAATCATGCAGCTCTCAAGGTCGATGTGAGAATATAAGAGTAATCGGAAACAACAGTCATTCGAAGTCATGGTTTTAGAGCAAATGGCATGGCAAATACGAAAAAAATAACCTTATAAATTCATATGGAAAACATTCTCATGTGATCAAATACTCAGTGCAATATGAAAAAAATCACAGCTCATTTGTGTCTGCGGTTCTAGACTATTGTCGATCGTTCGTCACTAATTGAGAGGTATACGTGATCATCAAACTCGGCTGCAGTGACCACAGCGTATGCTCATGCAAATTATCGTAAATGAAAGAAAGACTCACATCGTAAGGAATGTATCAGACTGCCAGATTTATTTGATTGACTTGAGCAACAACAAGTGAAGAGGATAGCAAAAAAGCTCATGAGCTATCCACCTCAACCAGATATACACAGCAAATCTTTCGACCTTGAATACATACGGGAGCCTGGATCATTGTAATCCTGAGAAACACCGATCCCACCACCTACCATGCTCAAAAGTTCCACCAGGTCATATGTCGGAGACATGGAGGTCAATCGTCATGGCTATCGCTACCCATCTGGTCAAAATCCTTTTCGTCTGTCTCGCCTTTATTGACTGTAGCACACGCGAGAAGGTAGTGTTTCGAACACTCACGCAACATCTCTGGCGTCACCTTGGTTTCGCCAAACTTATTGGTGAATGTGGGCAGTATTCCTGACGCAATGCTCATATGTACTGTTCCAAGTACGCCGTGCGGACCCATATCCCGCTTAATTACGTCCTGGATTTCTTTGGTCTTCAATATGGTGCTGGCTACCTCGTCCATTGCTGCTCCGGGAGAACGATGAGGACAGCCGATCTCCATCCCATTAACCTTGGCTGAGTTATGGAGAACCGATCCAGGTTCTGCTTCGATGAGGATCTCGAGGCGAGTCAATCGATGCATATCTCTAGCCACATCTTCTCAGCCATGCCAACCAATGCGTATATGTTCGCGTCAGTATCTCTTCCTGTGAGCACGAGACGTCGAATTGGGTAACTAGTATCGCGGTCAGCGCGGCTCGGAGTCGTGATTGACATTTACAAAGCATCTTTTGGATCAACCTACTCGGCCATTAAGCAGCGGGAAGCTATGCCAATTTCCTTAGCTAGCTTCTTAGCAACAGGAAAGCGTGGTGCAACGATGTTGAAATAGTCTGCCATCTTGAGCTTACAGAGTAACTTATGGTCTTACCTAGCGTGTTCAAAAATTATTCAACTATTCAGAATATTAATCTAATCTAATCAATTAATCTAGATTAGAATTGAGTAGTAAATTAGTAGATTAATCAGATTAGATTAATCTGATTAATTGATTACTACTCAGATTAATGCTAAGACTCTCGGAAGAATCTAATTCCGTAGGCCGAAGTCGCCTGATTAGCTAGAAACTACGCTATAGAGTACCTCGGCAAAGATCAGTAGCTTAGTAATCGAAGATTCTAGTAGAATCTAGTACTCTCTTTGATATTTAATTAGTAATCTATATTAATAATCTATATTATAAAGCTTAATTATAAATACTATATATTACTAATTATTAATTAGAAATTAATATTATTAATAATAATCAAACAGCTTTCTAGATGTAAGGGGCGAGCCCCAGGATTAAGCACCGGCGATACCTGTGCTTACTAAGCCTAGCGGCACCCGCATATTTTCCTTCGGAGCCAGGCTAGAACCTGACTCTCTCTTATATCGAACTTCTTGAATACTATACTTAACTATCTGCGTACGCGTTACTTACTTATGATATTAAGTTCGATCAAATAACTAGCTCCTATAGCCTTTATATCGGAGTCCGAATAATTATAATCGAGGAACGAAGTCTTCGATAAATTATTAATAATAGGATAATAAAGATATAGGAGCAATAGAAGCCGAATCGATACTAACGATACCTAGAGAAAAGCTCTAGGAACGCGAGAAAAGATAAAGATTCGATAGATTCCGCAAATTTTAAGCCGGAGTACGCCTAATTTATCTCTTAAACCTATAAGATAAGAGCAGAAAAGTAGCTAAAAGTTTTTTATAAGAGTAGAAAAGTAAAGAGTAGCTTAAGATATAGATTACTCCCGAATAAATAAAGAAAGTAGTAATAATCAGTTAGTTGCCGCCTACGAATAAGCAGATAATAGAAGCTATTCGATAGCTTAAGTAGAATATATACCTAAAAGATATAAGAAGCGACTATCGCTAACTAGTAGCTACTTAGGAACGCGCGGATAATAAGAACCCTTCGACAATATCTAAGATAAAGGAAAGAGGTTTACCTTACCTTAAATAAGAAAGTAGTAGCTACTTAATAGTAGCTATTATAAAGATATCAAAAGATAATAGTATAAATAAGCTATAATAAAGAACTACTCCGGAGGTAGCTATATATACGCTAGTCTCCGGACTTTAAAGAAGTGCTCTAGTAAGCTAGAGACAGAAGATAGAAGACGCTTAAAGTAGATAATATAAAGAGGAGTTGTAACGAAAGACTACTCCGGGGGTAGATAGCTACGTAAGCGCTAGCCTCCGGAAGCTTAAGGAAGGGCTCCGCGATATTAGAAGCAGAAAAAGGTTTATTCTACTTTAAATAGAGAGGTAGTAACTATATAATAGTAGCTATTATAAAGACGCTAGAAGATAATAATATAAAGGGAGTTATAACGAAAGACTACTCCGGGGATAGATAGCTACGTAAGCGCTAGCCTCCGGAAGCTTAAGGAAGGGCTCCGCGATATTAGAAGCAGAAGAAGGTTTATCTTACTTTAAATAAGAAAGTAGTAGTTATATAATAGTAGCTACTATAAAGACGCCGGAAAACGATAATATAAAAGAGGCCTTAATAAAAGACTACCCCGGGGATAGATAGCTACGTAAGCGCTACCCTCCGGAAGCTTAAGGAAAGGCTCCGCGATATTAGAAGTAAAAGGAAACGCTAGATATTAATAATAAAGCTATAATAAGGAACTACTCTAAAGATAGCTATATATACGTAAGTCTCCGGGGGTTTAAGAAAGGGCTACGTAAAGTTAGAGACAGAAAGAGATATACTCTACTTAAATAGAGAGGCGATAGTTACTAGAAGGTAGCTACTATAAAGATAGTATAAGACTATAAAGAGGAGGCTAAAGCTATATAACGATAGCAGAACTACTTAAGTCTTAAGTGCAAGTCGATATTATTAGTGTGACGCTTGCTCTAGAAAGGTCTCAAAACTACCTGAGTAAGAAGACCTCATATTACTATGAATATGAAGTAGTAAGAATCACTTGAGAATCTATAACTAAGGAGTAAAGAAGTAGAGAGAGAATAGAAGTATATATATTAAAAGGGGCCTCTAAACTCTACTTGTGTAATCTCGCTTAGCAGTAAGTGTTTCCACTAATAGGGAGAGACCTCTAAACCTAACTAGTTATCATACTACCCCCCCCTCCGAAAAAAGCTCGCCCTCGAGCGTTAGTCTATCTCCTTATTACTATTAAGGTAGTCGTAATTATTAATTCTATCGTAGAAAGCTTTCAGCTAATTAAGTAGTTTAGCAGGAGGTCTAGCTTACGTTAAGTTATTAAGGTGGAATTATTATAGCTTAGCGGGAGCGTATTTAATATCTATAGCGTCGTACTATATAAGATCAACGTCTTGATTTAACTAGGAAACTCGGTATAAGAGGCTATTACGCTGCTTACAGCACGCAAGTATATCTTCGATCTCCTATTCATCGTCACTAGTAATATTAATAAGTAATAGTAGTAATAAGGTTTATCCTAGTAAGGGGTCGTTTAGATACTTCCGTAGCTTAGCAGCAGGGAATACGTTATATACTTTTATACTAGCAGGGAGCTCTAGACGATAAGAGCTCCTGACCTTTTCAATTACACGGAAAGGTCTATTAGTTAGGAAGTCGAGTTTTTTACTAGGTCGAGTACTCGTAAAGTAGCGCATATCTAGCTAGATAAGGTCGTCTATAGTGAAATCGACTTCACGGTATAAGCGATTATAAGATTAGGATATCTTAGCTTATACACGTTAGAAGCTAGATTAAGCAGTAGTCTAGGTATCGCGTAAGCGATTAGCGTAATCTAGAGCTTACTAAGTATTTAACTTATTAGTAAGCGTAGTAGAGTTAAGTAAGTCTTTCTAATTCTAATTAACGCGGGGTATATATCTATAAACGACTTCAAAGAGTAAGAGACCTCTAAGGGATTCGTAAGGGAGAGTTATCTAGGCGTAGTCTATAATAAGTAAGAATTCCGACTAGTCATCTTAATAGTAAGAGATAAAATGTTTTAATCTGCGTTAGAGATATTAGTTATAGATCTCTATTTAGCTATCTATTTATAAGTAGTCTACTGCAGAAAGCTATCTTTTAGTACTAAGAATTATAATAACTATAATCTAAAAACAGGAAACAAATTAAAGCTCTTTATTAGAGGTAATTATTAATAGAGCTCCGAAATAGCAGTATACGTAGTATAAGTAAAGCTTTATAAGGTCGCGCGCATCAGAGGTCTTTCGGCATAGAATACTAATTACTTATTTACTAAAACAGTTAATAAATACGAGAACGTTATCGTAGCTGTGTTTATCGCGGTTAAAGCTATAGTAGTCGACTATAATATACTCCTATAGATTTAATAGTATATGTAGTTGTTAGAGGAGGCCCGGTTTCTTATCACGCGGCACTTGAATTCGTTTGTAAGTATAATATTTATATTAGTACTAGTTAATAGTTAAAGCGATTCCGTACTACTAGTATTATAATACTAGTAGTTATAAAGTCTTCTTTGCACTTAGATAGGTAGTCTCTAATCAGTCGTATATTTCGCGTATAAGTAGCGTGCGAAAGTATAAGACGTCAGGTACGATTAGTCTTCCTTTATAGAGTAGAAGATCTTTTTCTATAGTTAGTTTTCCAGGAGTAGCGGAGAGAGCTTATTTCCGTAAAGCTTAGAGTAATAGCGTAGTACAATTAGCATTAAGTACTTATTATACTATAGAAAAGACTAGCGATAAGTCAGCGACTTCTAAAGCGTTAATAAGCTCAAAGTTATCTATAGAGTTAGAGCTATTCCGGAGGTTACTTATAAGTAGTACTAGATCGATTTAATCTTCGCGTAGTAGCTACTATAAACGCTAGGTTCTTTTAGCGTTATTCTAGTTATCTAATTCATCTGTTCTATAAGAGAGAGCGTCAGCAAGTAGATTATACTTCCTAGGTCGATAGGTAATTATAAAGTTATAATCTGCGAGTAGCTTAGCTTATTAGGCTTATCGTATATTTAGCTATTTAGAGGTCATAAAGTACTTAAGAGCTTTATAATTAGTAATAACACGGATCTGATATAATACGCCTACGAGCTTAGATCTCTAGTTACTAAAAGATCGTATAATTATAAGCATTTCCTTATCGTAAATAGCGTAATTAAGCTCGGCAGGTAGTATAGTCTTAGAGAAGTAAGCTACTAGGAACTAGTTTTCGTCGTGCTATTACGATAGCACACCTGCTATTACTCTATTACTAGCGTCTGTTTCGATCATATAAGGTAGATATTACTAATAGTAGTAGAGAAGTAGTACCGAAGTAAGAGCGTGCTTTAAGTAATCAAAGGTATCTTTACACTCCCTAGCGAACCGAAATAATATGTTATTTTTAGTAAGTTATATAAGAGGTTTTATAATAATTCCGTAGTCCTTAATAAATCGTCAGTAGAAGTTATAAAATCCTAAGAATAATTATACGCCCTTAACTATAGTTAGGTAATTCTAAGATTATATAATATTAACCTTCTTAAGGTCTACCTCGATCCTAGAAGTATAGATAATAAATCTAAGGTATTTAGTACAAGTAACGTTAAATTCACACTTCTTAAAGTCGGCTTATAATCTAGCGTCTTATAATCGTTATAGCACCTTATATACGTATAATTAATACTATAGTAAGTCGTTAGAGTAGATCAGAATATCGTCTAGATATACTATATAGAAGTCGTCTAAGTAATCGAATAAGATATTATTCATATATCGCTAGTATATCGTAAGGCCGTTAGTCAGACCGAAAGGGAGTACCTTATACTTATATGCACTATAACAGGTCCGGAAGGTCGTATACTCTTCAGAGGCTAGATCTATTCGAATTCGGTAGAACGCCTGGCGAATATCTAGTTTAGTGAATATCTTAGTAGTAGAGATTCTAGCTAGCGTTTTATCGATCAATAGCAGTAGATATTAATCCTTCCTCGTGAGGTTATTAAGTGCGCGAAAGTCGATATAGAATCTTAGACTTCTATTAGCTTTCTTAACGAAAAGAATAGGTATAGCGTATAGTACTTAAGAAGGTTCAATAAAACCTTTAGCTAAGTTATTAGTAATATACGCCTTAACGACTTTAAGTTCTTTAGCTAATATCTTATATAAGGGGGAGTATTTAAGGTTCTTCTCAGCCTCTTCCTTAAGCTCAATTCGGTAATCGTATAAGTAATAAGAAGGGAGAATATCGCTAGCTTCCTTAGAAAAGACGTGTACTTACTAGCTATACTCGTAAGGGATCTATAGTTCTAAATCTAATTCGCTTAAGCTAATAGCAAATTACTAGGCGGTTTTATAACGTTCCGTAAGGTCGATAGTTAAAGATACGATAATAGTATTATATTACTGAACTGCGATTCGGTCGTTAAGAAGCTTATCTATCTCGTGAAGAGTAATAGAGAAGATCTTATCGTTAGAAGACTTCTAGCGTTTATATAAGAGATAGAAAGCTAGGCCGCTAATCGTATAAATCTCTAGCGTAGGAGGCTCTAGAAGAGGTCTAAGCACACGAGGTGATCTTTATCGCTTCCGAAATATCATAGTAGCTATTTTTATACTTTAAGTAGCTTCTATTAAGTCGCGAGATAGTATTCCGAATAACTATTAGTCTATAGTATAAATTATATAAGCGTAATCTTATATATAAGTCTTTAACATAAAGACTTCTAATTAGAGTTAAAGTAGAGATTCACGCGGGATATAAGCGATAATATCGCTAAATCGTACGTACTTCGGCTATATATTAGTAGCTTCTCTAGAGTATAAAGACTTCTCTTTACTACTTTATTCTTATTCTTTAGGTAATAAATACTTAAGCTTATCGTATTTATAATAAGTAGTATAAACGCCGGAGAAATAGTCCTAACTAATCGGCGGTAATAACAGAGGGTTAGTTACCTATAGAACACTCTCTAGGGGAGAGTTTTAGATATTTTTATAGCTATAAGTCTCCCTAGAAATACGCTTCCGAGCTAGTAATAGTCGTTTAATAATAGAGATAGAGTTAATAACAGCTCGAATATTAATAGGAGAGTTAGCTACGCTTCGCTATTCCTCGTACGCTTCCTAGAACTAATTAAAGTGTTTATTTCGTTCGTTAGCGTCGTGTTAGTAGCGCTAGTAGGTATAATATTTACGTAAGTCCTTAATCTCGATCGGAGAGCTATAAACGTTACTAAGAGGAGTATATAATAGCTAAATAATCTATCGTTTAGAGGTATCTAAGAGTACTTGATATTCCGAAAGCCAGGTCCTTCCGAGTATAATATTATAGTTTCCGAGAGTAGTAATAAGAAAGGGAGTAAATACCTAAACGCGACGATCTACTATCAAATTAAGTATCGTATAGTAACTAATAGTACTACTATTAACGCTATTAAAGCCTTTAATAGGAATTACGTTTAGTAGAGAGTAAATTAAAAGTTTTAAGAAAAAGGAAAAGGATTTAAGAAAAGAATGATCAATAAAATAGTATCTATTAGCTCCAGAATCGAGAAGTGCAAGTAGCTTATACAAGAGTCTATTCTTAGTAAGAGTAGCACGTGTAATAAACAATTAACTACTAAGAAGCTTCGTAAGGTTAAGATATCGCATATCTCGTATACTACTTAGGAAGGAGTCTTTCCCTAAGCGTAGTCTTTTGCTAGCGGTTTAATATACTCCTAGGCGTCGTCGTACGTTTCTTCTAGCTCGCTATTAATATCGTTATTAGTATTAATTATATTAATTCGACACGGAGTATTAGGTCGAGCTAATAATAAGCGGGAGTATAAGGTAAGCATAAAGTAATAAGGAGCATTCGCCGGCGATTATACACGAGGCGTATCATTTCGTGCAGAGTATAGTACTTATTTACTAGTCGCACTAGTGTTCTCGGGCGTATGAAGACTAATTTTCGGATAAGAAGAGGAGTTAGTACTATAGCGCTAGGAGGAGGTATTTATAGGGCGTTCCCGAGTCGCGCTAGCCTTAGCCGAAGACTCGGAATAGTAAGTCTTTTCAATAAATTAACCTTAGTCTTTAGCTTATATAGCCTTAACGTATTCTTCTAGTATCCTTAACGTTCGGTACTATTAGAAGAGCTATTTCCGTAGCTATATAAGTAGCTTCTCTTATAAGTCTATTTTCAGAGTCGATTAATTATTTACTCTAGCTTTACGAGCTAGCGTACGAAACTCGTAGTAGAACATCTAGAAGGTCTACTTATAATCTATCTTTAGCGCGGAGTAGCTAGCTCTTATAGTTTATTAGTTATATAGATTAGATAAGAAGGAGACGAGTTAAGTGATTATATCGAGTGAATCGATTATACTACTTTCTTCGTTATATTCTAGTTCTAAGAATAAGAGTTCTAGGTAAGTTCTAGCTATTCCTTCTGTTTAGTTAAGTAACTAATCTTTATAGTAATCTTCGTCGATAAAGTAGCTAGAGTAGCGCCGGAGGGCGTTACGTATCTGCACTTCCTAGAGTTTTAGAGAGTAATCGATTCTATTAGAGAGCTTATTTAGAAGGTTCAGTATCTTCTCTATACGCGTAGCGTATAATATTAATAATATTCCTCCGGTAGATTATTCTCGACGATAATTATTAAGCGTAAGAGTAGCGTTATCTTCTTTAATTAATAATAGTAGTATTATACGCGATTAAACGTTATTAAACGATATAGACTTAGTAAAGCGCTAAGCAGTTAACTAGTATAGTTCTAGGAACTCGTCCCGTAACTAGCGTAGTTCTATAGATAAGTTAGCGTTTAATTATCTCTCCTCCGCGAGCTTCCTTTCTACTTCTTATAGCTAGTAAGCGCGGTCTTCCTATAAGTTACTTATAGTTACTATTAATATAGGGGTATTATCGGGGAGGTTTAGCAACTCAGTGAGTTTGTTAATTATAGTAGGAGTTAGGGAGCTCAACTCGGACGAGGTATCGTCGCGAGTACTCTCTACTATAGAGAGAGGTAGGTTATAGCGAGTATTACGAGTCGCCGAAGAATAGAAAGTAAAGGGAGTCGGAGAACCGGTAGTCGATTTATTAGACTTAGGTTACTTCAGTTTAAGTGCTATTCTTCAAGTTTATACTTAGTATAAGCCTTCTCTATATAGCGTAGTCTCCTGCGTTTAGTAGCTCTAGGCACAGAAGTATAATATAAGTAAATATTTACTATCTTCCTAGATATAAGTAAAAGAGTTATAGATAATATAACGCTTACTCTAGAAAGGTCTTAAAACTACCTGAGTAAGAAGACCTCATATTACTATGAATATAAAGTAGTAAGAATCACTTAAGAATCTATAACTAAAGAGTAAAGAAGTAGAGAGAGAATAGAAGTATATAGATAAAAAGGGGCCCCTAAACTCTACTCGTATAATCTCGCTTAGCAGTAAGTGTTTCCACTAATAGGGAGAGACCTCCAAACCTGACCAGTCGTCACAATTAGCTCGCTAAAGGAATAAATAAGAGAGTGATAATAACTAGCTAGAGCGCGAGCTATTATAGTTAAAGAAGAGAGAGCGAGCTAAAGAAGTCAGCTCGCTAAAAAAAAGATTAATTTTAGGATTTAATTTTAGATTTTCAAATTCTTAAGAAGATAACGCTATAGAAAAGATACGTATTCCGCTATATTTCCTATAGAGTCCCTAAGAGGATTAGCGGGGTCTTAAAACAAGAGCTAGAGGTACTTTACTAGTACTAAAAGGAGAGTAAGCTAACGAAAAATAAGCGGAGTCCGATAATTACTTACGTTTAACTTTATTAAGCGATAATAGTAATAATAGAAGTAGTAACCTCGGAGGTTAAAGAACTGAAAAATATTAATTACTAACGAGAAATATACGAGGACCGAATAAACTTACGTAGAGAGAAGACTAGAGGATTAGAGAAGCTTAAGGGCTTTCTAGGCCTTTAATACCTTAATAAGATTAGTATAAGCCTTATTTCTATATAGAGCGTAAAGCGACGAAAAACAAGCGGAGTATAGTACTTACTTATTAGTATTAGTAGAATAGGTCTAGACGGAGTAAGCGATATAAGAGATTTAAGGACTATTATATAAGCTAACTATTTTCGCGCGGAATCCGAGGAAGACTTATAAGTTCTCGTAATTCTTTTTTCTATCCTTATAGCGGATATAAGATTAAGACCGATTCGACTGAGTTCGTTAGGATACTATCCGAGAATAAGTAGAGTATAGTACTTATAGCTTAGTCGATATAATTAGAGCCCGAGAGAGCATGAGCGATATAGTAAATAATAGAAGCTATCTGACTCCGATTAGTAGTAAGCGGGGTATAGTGCTTTTAGAGCAGAGATAAGAGATAGCGAAAAGAAAAGAGTAATCGACGCTAAACGATCTTATTAACTTATAGTTTATAATAGTTAATTAAGAAGAAAGGAATTAGTTTATAAAGTAATAGAAAGAGGTATATATAGCTAAAGCGAGAGTATTTACTAATTCAATTAATAATAAGAGAGAGAGTAATAACAAAGAAACGAGAAGACGTAATAAGCCTTACTATTATTATAAGCTAGAAATAAACAGAGGAGTTATATAAACAAATAACCGAAAGCCTTATATAACTTTACTAGTATTATTAATTATTCCTTTACTATCAGTTCGCTATTATACTTTATTAGTCTACTATTATTATTAACTTCTAAGCGAAGTTAGCACGAAGTAAAGAAAAAAAATCGCAGATATAATAAGCCCTAACTGCATATAATAGGGCGGGATATAAGTCTTTAGAGGCGAACCCCGATATAAGATAAGTAGAGGGAGGAGGGGAGTAATATAAGGGGCGAGCCCTAGGATTAAGCACCGGCGATACCTGTGCTTACTAAGCCTAGCGGCACTCGCATATTTTCCTTTAGAGCTAGGCTAGAACCTGACTCTCTCTTATATCGAACTTCTTAAATACTACACTTAACTATCTGCGTACGCGTTACTCACCCGTGACACTAGAGATCTATTTTCAAGTATAAGATATACGATTCCCTCTTCAAAATATAACTTTCTTCTTTACTTAAATCATATTATATTATAACTAATACTACTACGACCTAACTTATTATTATACTTAAATATAATAGCTTCTAAATCCTCTATTAGTCTAAATATAAAGCAAAATAGCTAAAATTTTACTTTAGATTTAGATACTCAGCCGAATATCTTTCGATTAGGCTATTATTCTAAGGTTCTAGACCCTCCTAAAGAAGACCCTTCTATATTAGAGAATTATAGAACTATTACTATTAAGTGTCTATATAGATACTGCAAGTAAGTTAACCTCTATATTATATAATATATAATAATTATACTAACTATAATAGTAAAACCTGGAGAAACCTACGCGTAAACGAATTAATAAGTAACCTATTTACTCACTATAAGCACTCGCATAAGGCAATCAACTTACGCTTCTTAAGTGATAATAATATAGCTTTAGGTAAGTTATTTATCTATTATATCTATTTATAATACTATTACTAATTCTCTAATAGAAGACTTAGTTAATATATAAGCTACAAATAGTCAACTCTCTATAGAAGAAAGCTTTAATAGAGAGGGTAGTACTACTAGTACTATAAGTCAATTTACCGAAGAAAACTTCAAAAGGCTTCTGTTAAACTTTATTATATTAAATAATATAAGCTTTAGAGCTATTTCTTCGCTAAGCTTTAATAAATTAGTTAATTACCTTAATAAGTAAGTCAAGCTTATATCTTTAGATACTTATTTAAGATACTAACTCTAATATAGTAAAACACCTCTTATATACTATCAAATACTTAAAAATAAGATCATTTCTTACTATAATATAAGAAAAGATTTGATTAAAGAAGAGCTATTAGAAAATATATCCTCTAAAGGATCGTTTTCTATTACCTTAGACGCTTGGACTGCTATAAACCAAGATGCCTATTTAGGAGTTACTATATAAGTACTTTTATAATCTAATATATATATATATATATATATAACTATATACTAATATATTTAGTCACTTTATAAACTCCGATCTAGACTTAAAGTCTTACCTATTATCTATAGTTCCTTTAGAAAGTATACACTCTAGTAGATATATGAATAAGGTTCTTATAAAGACCTTAAAGGACTATAATATAGAGTATAATATTACTAGGTAAGTAATATATTACTTATTATTATTAATATATACTAACTTATAAATAGTATTACTCGAGATAACGCTTCTTCAAATAATCTATTAATAGATGCTTTTAGTAAGCACTATAATAAGGAAGCTATTAAGTTCTCGGGGGATATTCCTTATATAGCTCACGTATTAAATCTTATAATTCAAGATATTATTAGAGCTATTTTAAAGGACGATTATAAGACTATATATTCTATAAGTATATATAACAAAGAAAAAGAAGCTTTATAAGAAGAAGAAGAAGAAGAATCAGAGGAAGGAGATCTTCCTAGAAGTAAGTTAAATTATATCTATTTATATTAATAATAACTAACCTCTATATAGATATAAATTACTCGATTTAGAAACGTATAAGAACGATTATTATAAGTCTAAAATATAATCAAGAGAATCGAAGGCTATTCGAAGGGCAATTACTTACTTATAAGCTAGAGAGTAATAGAAAGCCGCAATTAGGTAAGTTATATTACTTATATTTATTTATATAAAAGCTAATATATTTAGTAGATTAAGAAACACGCTAGTGTTCTACTTATTATATACTTAAATACTTCTTAAACCTTTAGGAGCTTATTAAAAACGTTATTAATAGCTCGAAATCTAAGGCTTTTAAGAATATTAAAGTATTTAGTAATAGCGAGATAGAATACTTAAGAAGTATTTATAATCTTCTAAGTATCTTTATTAAAGCTACTATTAAACTATAAGCAGAGAAATATCCTACTATATATTATATAGTCCCTGAAGTCTATATTATATATAATAAGTTAGATAAATTTAAAGAAGGATCTAACGTAAGTTTATATTCTTAAATCTATTATATCTAGTTACTAATATTATTAAGATCTGTTAATTATATACGCTATTAATAAAAGATTAGCTAAACTCCGAAAATATTATCCTAAAGAAGGATTTATAAGAGATATTATACGAAATAGAGCCCTATATATAGCTCTAGTCCTTGACCCTAGAATTAAAAGAGAAGGATTATCTAATATCGGACTTTCTTCAGGTCTAGAGTCTAATATATATACGTAATTACGTAAAGAATATAACTAGTAAGTAGATTACGTTATAGAGTATATATATATTATTTATAATACTAATAATTTAAATAAGCTAAGATCAGATTATCTATCTAGTAATCCTACTATTTTAGATACCTCTAATCTATACGATACAAGTGACGACAACAAGTATAATATATATACTAATACCGAAGAAGAGGAAGGAATAATAGATAAGTTAAATACTTATTTAGACGAAAAGCGAGCTTCTAGATATATAAGTATAATATCTTTATATAATAAAGCTTACTAATATCTAAATAGGTAATACCTCTTTCTTACTAGAAAGTTAATAAAGAAAGATTTAAGATTTTATCTTTATTAGCTCGAAAGTATTTACAAATACCTGCTACTTCAGCTAGTAGTAAAAGGTTCTTTTCATAAGGGGCCCTTATTATAAATAAAAGTCGAAATAAGCTTTCTAAAGAGATATTTAATTACCTAATATCTCTAAAGAGTTAGAATATATATATAGATAACGAAGAAACAGAAGAAAGAAAAGATATAATTAAAATATTAACTAAAGAGGAATTAGCAGATAACTTATTTCATATAGAAGATAAAGAATAGATAGTTATATTATAGTTATTATTTACTAGTTTAATATAGAGATATCTTCTAAGGTTAATATTATATAGCTATTATAGTTATTTATATTCCTTAGCGGATCTAAGTTCTTCCGAAGGTCTTAGTTTTAATCAGAATATTAATCTAATCTAATTAATTAATCTAGATTAGAGTTAATTAATAGTAAAATTTATTTAATTAGATTAGAATAATAGTTATTATTCTAATCTAATCTAATCAGTTAACACGCTAGTCTTACCAATTAGCCTTCTGGCAGTCCTTGCTGCAGTATGACACTAATTCGCACGAAGTGCAGAGGCGCAGTATCAGGATATCGGTTATAAGGTTGAGGCAGTTGTGGCATCAGCTTGAGCGCCCCGCGGTTGCAATATCTTTAACTTCCTGACCAAACTTCCACATCTTTTGCTCAATCTCAATCATACTTGCAGGAACCGAGCAAACAAACACCACATCTTGGCGAACCCCGACGATCTTCATCTCCTCTTCTGTGGCCAGGTATTGGTAATCTGTGTCCCAACTGCAAGGAGCGAAAGGGCGAAGACCGCCGGCAGTACCAGCAGGACCAAGATTCCCGATGAAGGATTTCAGAAGTAGGGCAAGCACCTTGCGCGCCCGGTAATGCGGTAACGGAGAGGAAGGGACGTCAACTGGACCTTCTTCATGCCAGGAGCCACCGGTAGAAACCGTGTGAAGCGTGTCACCTGGCTTGTCGTGGGCTGGATGGATTTTGAAATACCAGTGCTCGTCGTTCACGATATTTTTGGGATTTATTGGGTCGGGTTGAAACCGAGGAAGCTTGTTAAACTGGTTGATGAGTTCTTTCAAGTCCATGTTGACTTTCGCTGGGCGGGGAACGTGAAGGTGATGGAGAGGATGAGGAGGCTGAAAGAGTTCGCCTGTGGTGGGAGTGTAAAGTGAGGTGGTGATGGGCGCGATCTTCAAGGTTTGTAATGGAGTCTGGGATGTTTCCTAGGAGGGAAAAGAAGGGACTGCTGATTGGGAAGGACGAGGTCACCAAAAAAAGAAGGCGTTACCTGGTCGCTGAAGCTAGACTAGCTTGGCCATTAAGCGACAGCTTATTTCCATTGACTTGTCCTGCCTCGAAGATATATGCGGCCACCTCTGTTCAACAAGAACATTTCGCTTAGTTGGACTTGAAAGATTTGATCACGGACGCTTGATAATTATCTCGCCTCTCGTAATGTTGATTGGAATTCACTATTTCTGTAAGTATCTGCGACAAGCACGACAAGAGACCGCCACTACGCCGATTCGTCTTCTTTCAAAGCTCGTACAAAACATATCATCAGCATTTATCACGACATCAAAGTCACATCTTTATTTATGTGACATGGAATTGCTGTTTGGGTGATGTCCTGTGGTAATTTGATGACTTTGAAATCAAGTTACCATTGATTGAGACACTGTGCAGTTCCCAGTACTCTCCTTCAAGAACCCTCAAAAACCTACACAAACCCAGACACCAGCAATCAACCCGGCACATTCTGCTCCCACACTCGGATTCCACTCCAGGAAATCCTTGCTTGGGATTTGAATGCCCGCAGAAATACCATCGCAGGTATCACCAGTCTTTACCTCGTAGAAACGCTTGCACTTCTGTACCACGCTTCTTCCGACAGGCGTTGGGGTAGCTCTCAGTTCAATAGTGCTGATGGAGTACACGATACTGCCGGTACTCCCACTGCCGCTTGTACATGTTAGGGGTACTGTTGTTGAATCAAGCGGATTTGTGAATGGAAATCTGCCGTCTGTGAAAGGACCGACAAATAAGCTGTGTGAAGAAGCGCTATTGGGTGCTGAGACCGGGGAACCCGTGGGTGTGGTTGTTAGACGAGAGTTGGTAGGGAAGGTCAGAAGTCCTGAGACTGCGCTGGCAATCGCAAAAGGAGATCTCGTAGATTTCCCCAGAAGAGAGCTCACGCTCGAGGCTCCTTGAACAAGTGTTGACGTAGGAGCAAAAGCTTCCGTTAAAGTGGGGAGACTCAAAGAGGCAGTTGCCGAATAGCCGGATATCGTGACTGTCTCTGTGACGAGCATTGTGATGTTGGTTGTGGTGGTTGAATCTGACGAGCTACTCAGAAGGGAAGGTCCTTGGGTTGAGCTTTGAGGAGTTATCTCAGCTACAGCACTGACATTCGCTGCGTTTTCAATGTCCTGTTCTGCCCAAACGACACTACTAACGAGTCCAGATGCTGCTCCAATATCCAGATCCAAGCTTCCAAGTTGTTCATCAATAATTCCAGTCTGGACATCGCGCTTTAAAATAACGATTCTATTTTGACCATTCAGAGCCACGGCAACACGATCACCTGCATTGTTGATAGCGAAGGATCTTGGCCCAAGACCGCCAGCCGATGATAGCTTCAGCAACATAGGGACACCGCTTTGTGGATCGAGGGAGAATGTGGCCAATGTATCGGCAATAGAAGTCGCATTTAGAGAAACAGCCAGGCTGAGCTTGTCTGATCGGGAGGAGATTATGAGGTATTTGTTATCCGGCTGAAAATCATGTCAGTATGTGTCCAGAGAATATCGCAACACTCTGGGTGCTTACAGTCAACTTGATCTCGGCAGCTGCAGAGCCAGCAGGCAATTCAGCACCTCCGAAGATCGTATCCATGTACACATTCTTGAACTCCATAGTTCCCGTGGCAGTGTACATAACTTCGTAACCATGGAGCATGTTCTTCGTTTCTATCACGAGGTACAAGTAGGTCTTTCCCTTCTTGCCATCCGGCTGATAGAAGACCAGGTGTCTTGGTCCACTACCTTCAACTACCCAAAGTGGCTTCTGGCCCACAGGATTGGCCAGCATCCCATCCTCAGTAAAAGCGAAGATATGTGTCTGGTCAGCGCTGAGGTCTGGAGCAAGGAGGAATCTTCCAGTGGGATCGATGACGACTTGATCTATTCTGAAGTCAGTTTGTGGGCTTGAAACACGTCTTACATTGTTTTTCAGGCAGAAGAGATGATTCGAGGAGAGTTCGCAGTACGTACGGATGAAAGGGACAGCGGGCTTCGCAGCATCTGGGCCAGCAGGTGCTTGCGTATCAAAGGTAAAGACGTAGGTCTTCAAAACATTAAGATCTGAGGGATCTGTAGTATTGACGATAGAGATTCCAGAACCACCACTGTAGATCTACGGTGAGCCATTTGCTTCATTCCAAGACAGCAGATAACCTACTAATGCGCGACAGCCATCAACTTGTCCTTTCCCACCATGTATGTAACAGTATTGACACCTCCATTCAGAGTCGTTACTCGATCAAGGAACGTCAAGCTACCATCTGAATCTACCTTGAAGGAAGTGAAGTTCGCCTCAGGGGTGGGGAATCCTTCGTCGGTGCAGAACAGTGTTGATGTCTTGCCGTAGTACTCGAGCCAGGAGGGAGATGGGGCGCAGCCTTGAGACTGGAAGGTAGCTTTGAGCTCAACGCCATCTGTCTTCTCGGTGAGCTCGACAGTTGTGATATTGCCTGAGTAGGAGGAAACGTAGAGTCTGCTTGTGTGGGCAAGAGAGACCAGGCCAAGGGCCAAAAAGGCTTTAGAGAATCTCATTTCGAAGACGCGCTTGTAGTTATGGTTTATCTGATTGTGCTGATCTAGGTGGGTTTTTTGTTTCGAGGTGACGTGAACGAGGACGCGCGGAGGTATGGTCTGAATGCTGAAAGGGTTTATTGTCATCAAAAAGGTTCCGATGACGTGAAAGTGAATTGCTTATTGATTGGATTCAATACAAATTATTGTTGGGCAACAAAAGCTGTGGTGAGTCCAAGTTCACGTCTGATGTGATTGGCTCGAATAGCGTGATATTTTTGTGGAGACAAATAAACAAACCACAATTGCCATTCACGCACCTGCGCGTCGAAAGGCGTTATTAACGATAGAGTCAGCCCCCTCCGCAGTTAGCCTTCTACCGCCCCAATAGATGGAAACATTTGCCCTTCAGTAAACCAGATACGTCGATCTAGTATGGCAATTCTGGGCCTCCACTACGTGAGCCCACCATGAATCTTTTGACCAATTGATTTCCGCCTCCACTATCCTTCTTACCTCAAGAGGCAAGAAGGAATAAGATGGATTATTAATTCTCTCTAACAGCGTTTGAAGCATGAAGCTACATCAGCTCTAGAATTCAGGCGTAAAGAGGAGGTAAACAATTCAACCAGATCTGTGAGATTAAGCGAGGTGCGAGCTCTTCATCACAAGAAATTCCAGATTTATCAAAGGCAGACGTGATGGACAATGGGCACATTCCACTAATTCTTTCACACGGAGCTATTCTCGGATCAACCAATCTCCCAACAAACCAACTGTTAAATCTTCAGAGGAAACAAAGCGTGCAGATCCGGCATCACCACAAAGAAATTACAGGATGGTACACAAGACTCCCAGGTATTGAAGCCATTAAAGAATGGAACAATATTGCTCAGGGCGATGGAATCGTCAAACACGTCCACGTTGCTGCAGAGATCAGGCTTCCAATGCGGAAGCTTATCAGAATCACCATTTAAACTGTGTCGCAAATAAAGCTTTTACCTACCTTCAGCCGCGGCTTGGCATCCTCAAGCTACCTTCCCTCATAACTCATCCCGTCTTCTCTTCCTGTTCACGAGCACTAGCTACAATCGCACCACTTGGCATGAACGCATCACGACTATTTTCTGAGTGTCCGTCTTGGCTGCTCGATGAATCCTCTACCAGCAGTTCATCTAAACGGGGTACAACTAATGCACCAAGAGATTTTTAGACGAACGGGAAGGCGAGGTACTCATCTTAGACGGGTTCAATGTACTTCATCAGACTATAGCTGTAGTACTTGATCAAATTTTCACAAAGAATACTGTATCAGTTGACAAGTTCTTGATGAGCCAAGAAATTGGTAAACTCCTGATTTGAAGCTAGGGACCGAAGAAGTCCAGCACTTGCTAAATCTTCAGTTCTTTTGAGATAAACTTCAGTAAATTAATGAGAGCCAAAACTATGGGAACGAGCTTGAAGTTCAATCTTCCTAAATGGGTATATTGCATGCATATACAACAGAATACAAAATGCCGCTCATATCATCATATCTCATCTCCAAACCACGAAGTCGAGTCCCGCGGCCCTGCCATGCAACGTCCATCTCCCATGTATAAACACAAAGAAGAGAAATATTCCAGAGGATGTCTTATCTTCCTTTTTGATTTAAAATCCATTGCCGTTATTTGCGATGAGTTTTGTGGTTTGGGCGTCAGCACCGCTAACTGCCGCGCCTGTAGTTCTTGCCAGGGCTTTCATGCGTGCAATCACGGCGGCTGGTTCGGTGATTTTCTCGAGGGACATGAGGTATGCTGCTAGGCCTGCTACGTGGGGACAGGCTGTGACCATCGTGTCAGTCAAGATTTCAAAGAAAGCTTTAAGGAGGATAGAAACTGGGCGGAAGGAGAGAAAACATACCCATACTCGTGCCGCTGAGCACAGCACTTGCAGTATTACTTGAAATACCCACGCTTTGCACTTTGACGCCAGGAGCAAACATGTCCACATCGAATCCAAAATTGGAAAAGCTGGCTTTAGCGTCGTTGGCGTCAACGGCACCGACTGTGATGGCACTTGACGACGAAGCAGGTGATACATTTTCGGCATTTTGATTCTCGTTTCCGGCTGCGACTACAACTGTTACACCCGCTCGGGTGAGAGCTTCGACGGCAGCGTTGAGAGCAGCAGATTTCGAACCGCCAATTGACATGTTCATGACAGCTTTGCCAGCAAGCTTACGTGCTGTGGCATTTGTGGCAACTCAGATCATGTTAGTTGGTATTCAAGCGATGATTTCGAATAGGGAAATATACCAAAATTCAATCCCGAGATGACACCGGAGTTTGTCCCCGCTCCTTTTGCATCGAGAGTCTTAACTGCCACTAACTCGGCCTGCTTGGCTACGCCCCAGGTGGCTGCAGCAACTGTACCTGCAACATGACTTCCGTGGCCGTTCTCATCTGTGTTGTTGTCGTTGACGAAGTTTCCTCCCCATGAAGCACGCCCTCCGAATTCTTTGTGTGTGGTGAGGATCCCTGTATCGACAATGTATACTACGATTCCCTTCCCTGCTGTGTTGTCGAAAACATATCCGTTTTCCCCAGTTGCAGCATGCGATATGCGTCTCAGTCCTGGTGGAGCAGCTGGTTGCGATACCAATGCGTTGATCTTGATTTCGGTATCTGCTTCAATGTACGAAACCTAATTTTTAGTGTGTTAGTCTTGTCCATGTAGCCCGACCATTGGGAGCCCAACTAACATGCTCCATATTGTTAATGTCAATCATCATAGCATCCTCGGCCTCCAGGATTGATCCTCTCCATCCCTCCATAGCAAAGGGTGTAATGATGTTGGATAATGTTCGTCCATCTAATCCCCGGGCGTGAATACTACGCTTCTTCATGGCGGTAGTGATCATTGCCCTGCATTTTTCAACCTGATCGTCGGAAGCGGTGTTGTTGTAAACTACGATGTATTTGTTGGGGATGATCCCCGATGCATCAGCGTTAGTGATCGGTACTCCTAGGCCCTGTAGTGGTACTCCTAGGCTGAGGCCAAGGCCTTCTAGTAATGATCCTCTTTTGGCTACTGGTGTAGATTGAACGAGTGTGATGAGGGTAAGTAAGAGTGCAAGTGCCACCGAAACGGTGGTCCGGACGGAGAACATATTGAATGAATAAATGAATGAATGGATGGATGAACAAATAGAGAGTTATTTAAAAAGGCAGAGCCACACGAAAAGATCGAACCAGCGTATGTAGCAAAGCGGAGGGGGAGGCGAAGCGAAAGATAAACAGACGAGGGAAACACACCAGAAGCGAACAAAGAAGTAGAAGCAGGAAAGTATATAAGGAAGAGGAGGAGTGAGAAGATAAGTATATCAGGAATGGAAAAGACGAGAACCTGCACTGACCATCTGGAGATTGATTGATCCTGAATAGAATTACCTTGCACATTGCCTGCCCCTTTGAACGTCTGTGAGTGATGGGGGGAGATACCTAGGGTAAGGTCCTGTCAAGTCCCGAAGCTGCTCGGCTAACCCCTGAGACCAATGCGGCCCCTGTGCGGCGGTGCTACTCAATACCTAGTTCTATGCAGCTGCGCTGGAGCCAAGATCTATCCGAAACCATAAGATCTCTATTACAGGCCAGCCAAGAAGCCACGGCCGTTACAGGAATGCCTGCCAAACACCAAACCCCATATCAGCCAGTGCCGGCCTTCTGCCACGACACAGCTGCGACAGCGAAGATAGGAGGGGGATTACGAGTAGGGATCTGGGTGCATCGCTTTAGGGTATTCTACCGTAGGCGTTCTCACATGGCTGTATGCGTATGTACAGGACGCTCTATACCATAGTTCAACTGGCATAGTAGTTGCTGGCCTGTCACAACCCAACCACGATAATCGAGTATATAGGTAGAGTAACCAGCAAGGAGAAGCTCGAGACCCGATGAACACGGTTTAGGGAGATCGCCCATGCATAAATGATCTCCGAAGTGGCTGCCGCCGCACATCTTGTGGTGATGCAATAAATAACCAATAGAAGCAACCCGGCGCTGGCGCTGGCGCTGTAATTTACTGGATAGTAGCTACTCATCCCTAAACAATGGTGGTCCGTTCGGGATATTAATTTAAGAGCGCCCTCAATCCGGCGAAGGTTTATACCAAGATACCAAGCGCTGTCCCGGTTCCCGAATGAGCTCCAAGATGCCTGATCAGCAATATTGACTGGGCCAAAACAAACGCCTCTGTGCTTTGTGTTGCGTTGGCAGGGCTTGGGACCTTCATTTACGGTAGTGTTTTGAGACTCGACAGCGTGCTTGTCGGCACTTGAGCCTGTAAGAACCGAAACACTATTTTGTTCTCGTTCTAAGGCCCCAAGCCTCAGCATGTTCCACCAAGACACCAAGTCTTCTCAGAAGTATCCAGTGACTTCAAGTCCTAGCGGAGCTTCCTTTTGAAGACGTCTTTCCGGTGATTGTACTCCCGTTTCCTTGTATCTCCGTAAAGTGAGGTTTCAAGTACACAATCTGTAGCCGCCAATCATTGGCTCGATGCAAGTCGATGGCATTGACAGCAGTGCTAGTGCTAGTGCCAGTGCACGGGACATTGCTTTTACTAGAACTTGGAAGAGATCATCTCGACTCTTTAAGCCGCGTGCTTACGGGACTGTCTAACCAACGATTTTATGATCTGAAATTACGAGGGATTGCAATCCCCGATCTGAGCGCTGAACTTCCTGTCGGTTGATAAACACTTTGACGCCTGGGGATGTTTCGAATCTCCAGGTTCCGGATGGTCACGGTTCTGCGGCCTCATTTAAGATTAAACAGTGGCCACCTGAATAGAGAAGGCCACATGCTATTCGACAATGTCAATTGATTCGTTCAAAGGACCAGCAGGTCGTTGGTTGACTCAGGTTCATGTGGGAGTTAACATGTAAAGCATAGTGCCAAATGTTTCGCTCGGAAATAGTATTCCTAATTTGGATGAGAAGCACGCAAGTCGGACTGACCAGCGGATAAAAGCGAGAGGATCAAGGTCTATGCAATTGAATCATCGCAGACTGATGTTGATAGAAACAATACTGACGATCATCGAATTTGGAGCCGTTGCAATTCCGGCGATCGGGAACTGTGGTTTTGACGTCGAGGATCTTTGATATTTCATATTGATTAGAGACGAATGCCATTCCGTTCATTGCCAATGCAGACTGGCCAAAATGACATAAACTGAACAGATTGATATAGATAGGTTCTGGGACAATGACAGTGGTCCTCCTGTAGTCATAGGTTAATTGTGAACTGCCAGGCGCATATTAGGATGCGTTGCTCTTTCGTTCCGGTATACATCTTTTACTTCCGTTCCATTTCTCTCTTTGACAATTTTCGGACGACACAGGGCCGCTGTCAACGTGTCGTCTGAACTGTGACATGATAGCGCATAATTGCTTCCACGCTTGAAACCCCAGGGATCCAAGGGAATTTGGGTTCGTCATGGTCTATACAATACAACAACTATATCGAGAAAGACTATCCACGACCAGAGCATGAGATTAAGCAACCTCTAATTGAAACCGGGAAAGAAATCCAAATGCCATGCGCCTAACTACCTTCACAACCCACAGGATCTCAGGTATCACGCTTCTTTCCAGATGGAAAGGAACCCAGCATATGAAAACGAAAGACTGTTCACCGAGTGAGTATGGAGAAGGAAAAGTCTCCGCGTCTCCACATCTCATTTATAGTAGATAAAGAAAAGAGAGAATCAATTAAATGTAATAATACCATTAGCATCATCGTAGCCTCTTCAGCTGTCTGCCCGTCACCTCAAACCCGGCTCCAGGCTCAGGGCCAAGTTTAGTTGAGACGAAAACTGAAGGATTTCAATCACAGTAGTAGTGCTTACCTCGATACTCGTTCGTCCTGAATCCTGACACTTGAGAAGCTCGGTGTGGACCAATGCACTTCAAGCATGTGGTATCTTTCAAACAGGATCGCAGATAAATTCTTCCCAACAGCGGGGATCAATTCCAGCATAAATGCCTAGCTCGTTTCAAGTATCCGATGTGGCAATTGCAAATGTGTCTCTTTGGTTCAATTGATAGTCACATGATCCACGTTTTCTTTCAGGCAGATCAGACGTTTCAGAACTCCGGCAGCGTGCTGACTCGTCAGCTGGAGATCGAATTTGGCTGTGCCGCGTGTGTTGTGTCTCGTCCGGTCTTTGTAAGGTGTCTTGAGATTGTGTTTGGGAAATAATCCGTGCTCCACCGGTCTTACATGAGCGTAGAGATAGAGTAACACCATGGGAACCAAATGGATGATGAGAAAAGACGAACAGGTGGTTGTGAAGGACTTGTGTTTACTTCTTTGAACGGGCCGACATTCTTCCGACCTGATTCCTATTCTCCGTTGCCCCCTCGCTACCTATATTAAACAGATAGTGCCTCAAGACACGTTACTCTCTTATTTGAGACAAAGCAAGTGAACACGACTCATCGACGAGTACGATGAATATTCTGATATGGAGGATTTGTTCTTCGGCAGCGCCTGATGCAATTGACGCTCATTCTTCCTGATTCCCACAGTAACATCTGATGATCTCGATTTTTATACCGTATATAATAAGGTTACCGAGATGAAATCAAAATTTTATTGAATGATCATTATAGTCACTAATCACGATACAGTGATTCTTCGGTTTAGCGTGATTCTTCAGTAAATAACGCCGGTACACCGCCTTTTAGTATGAACCCTACCAAATATTAATATGCTGTAATTATCAGAACTAGAAACCACTGAAGCTCTATAAATACTATACCGATTTGCCTCCAAACTACTTCTTTTTAAAGCTCTTGATCTATAGAGTATATATTCAGTCTGCGGCTATACCTCCTAAATCTGCTTCCAAGATTAGTATAAAAGCTCCAAAAGGACGTAAATCGACTAAACCACGTACTCGACTACCTTCTGCGCTAGTACAACTAGCTAAAATAACCCTGAAAATCAATACTAAGAGTACTGCAACTAAGTCTACTAAGCCTACTATAGACTCAGTTGCAGCTACAGTACTAGCTACAGTACTAGCTACAGTACCTGTGACGACTGGTCAGGTTTGGAGGTCTCTCCCTATTAGTAGAAACACTTACTGCTAAGCGAGATTACACTAGTAGAGTTTAGGGGCCCCTTTTCATATATATACTTCTATTCTCTCTCTACTTCTTCACTCCTTAGTTATAGATTCTTAAGTGATTCTTACTACTTCATATTCATAGTAATATAAGGTCTTATTACTCAGGTAGTTTTAAGACCTTTCTAGAGCGAGCGTTATATTATCTATAACTCTTTTACTTACGTCTAGAAAGATAGTAAATATCTACTTATATTATACCTTTATACCTAGAGCTACTAAACGCAGGAGACTACGCTATACAGAGAAGGCCTATACTAAGTATAAACTTAAAGAATAATACCTAAACCGAAATAACCTAAGTCCGATAAATCAACTACCGGTTCTCTGACTCCCTCTACCTCCTATTCTTCAGCGACTCGCAATACTCGCTATAACCCACCTCTCTCTATAGTAGAGAGTACTCGCGATAACGCCTCGTCCGAGTTAAGCTCCCTAACTCCTATTGTAATTAACGAACTTACTAAGTCGCTAAACCTCCCCGATAATACCCCTATATTAATAGTAACTATGAGTAACTCATAAGAAGACCGCGCTCACTAGCTATAAGAGGCAGAAAGGAAGCTCGTAGAGAAGAGATAATTAAACGCTAACCTATCTGCGGAACTACGCTAGTTACGGGATAAGTTCCTAGAACTATGCTAGTTAACTACCTAGCGCTCTACTAAGTCTATATCGTTTGATAACGTTTAATCGCGTATAATACTATTATTATTAATTAAAGAAGATAACGCTACTCTTACGCTTAATAATTATCGTCGAGAATAATCTACCGGAGGAATATTATTAATATTATACGCTACGCGTATAGAGAAGATACTGAACCTTCTAAATAAGCTCTCTGATAGAATCGATTACTCTTTAAAACTCTAGGAAGTGCAGATACGTAACGCCCTCCGGCGCTACTCTAGCTACTTTATCGACGAAGATTACTATAAAGATTAGTTACTTAACTAAACGGAAGGAATAGCTAGAACTTACCTGGAACTCTCGTTCTTAGAACCAGAATATAATAAAGAAAGCAGTATAATCGATTCACTTAATATAATTACTTAACTCGTCTCCTTCTTATCTAATCTATACGACTAATAAACTATAAGAGCTAGCTACTCCGCGCTAAAGATAGATTATAAGTAGACCTTCTGGATATTCTACTATAAGTTTCGTACGCTAGCTCGTAAAGCTAGAGTAAATAATTAATCGACTCTGAAAATAGACTTATAGGAGAAGCTACTTATACAGCTACGGAAATAGCTCTTCTAATAGTACCGAACGTTAAGGATACTAGAAGAATACGTTAAGGCTATATAAGCTAAAGACTAAGGTTAATTTATTAAAAAGACTTACTATTCCGAGTCTTCGGCTAAGGCTAGCGCGACTCGGGAACGCCCTATAAATACCTCCTCTTAGCGCTATAGTACTAACTCCTCTTCTTATCCGTAAATTAGTCTTCCTACGCCTGAGAATACTAGTACGACTAGTAAATAAGTATTATACTCTGCACGAAATGATACGCCTTATACATAATCGCTAGCGAATACTCCTCGTCACTTTACGCTTACCTTATACTTACGCTTATCGTTAGCTCGACCTAATACTCCGTATCGAATTAATATAATTAACGCTAATAATAATATTAATAGCGAGCTAGAAGATAATAACAACGAAGAAATATACGATAACGCCTAGGAGTATATTAAACTGCTAGCAAAAGACTACGCTTAAGGAAAGACTTCTTCCTAGGTAATATACGAGATATGCGATATCTTAACCTTACGAAGCTTCTTAGTAGTTAATCGTTTACTACACGTACTACTCTTACTAAGAATAGACTCTCGTATAAGCTACTCGCACTTCTCGATTCTGGAGCTAATAGATACTATTTTATTAATTATTCTTTCCTTAAATCCCTTTCTTTCTTCTTAAAACCTTTAATTTACCTTCTACTAAATGCAATTCCTATTAAAGGCTTTAATAGCGTTAATAGTAGTACTATTAGTTACTATACGATACTTAATTTAATAGTAGATCGTCGCGTTCAGGTATTTACCCCTTTTCTTATTACTACTCTCGGAAACTATAGTATTATACTCGGAAGGACCTGGCTTTCGGAACATTAAGTACTCTTAGATACCTCTAAACAATAGATCATTTAGCTACTATATACTCCTCCTAGTAACGTTTATAGCTCTCCGATCGAGATTAAGGACTTACGTAAATACTATACCTACTAGTGCTACTAATACGACGCTAACGAACGAAACGAACGCCTTAATTAGTTCTGGGAAGTGTACGAGGAATAGCGAAGCGCAGCTAACTCTCCTATTAATATTCGAGCTATTATTAACTCTATCTCTATTATTAAACGACTATTACTAGCTCGGAAGCGTACTTCTAGGGAGACTTATAGCTATAAAAACATCTAAAACTCTCCCTTATAGAGTATTCTATAGGTAACTAACCCTCTATTACTACTGCCGATTAGTTAGGACTGTTTCTCCGGCGTTTATACTACTTATTATAGATACGATAAGCCTAAGTATTTATTACTTAAAGAATAAGAATAGAGTAGTAAAGAGAAGTCTTTATACTCTAGAGAAGCTACTAATATACGGCCGAAGTACGTACGATTCAGCAACGTTATTACCTATATCCCGCGTGAATCTCTACTTTAACCCTAATTAGAAGTCTCTACGTTAAAGACCTACGCATAAGACTATACCTATATAATTCATACTATAGATTAATAGTTACTCGGAATACCGTCTCGCGACTTAATAGAAGATACTTAAAGTATAAAAATAGCTACTACGATATTTCGGAAGCGGCAAAGATTACCTCGTATACTCAGACCTCTTCTAGAGCCTCCTACGCTAGAGATTTATATAATTAGCAGCCTAGCTTTCTATCTCTTATATAAACACTAGAAGTCTTCTAATAATAAAATCTTCTCTACTACCTTTTATAAGATAGATAAGCTTCTTAATAACCGAATCGCAGTTCAGTAATATAATACTACTATCGTATCTTTAACTATTAATCTTACGGAATATCGTAAAACCGCCTAGTAATTTACTATTAGCTTAAGCGAATTAGATTCAGAACTATAGATCCTTCACGAGTATAGCTAGTAGGCATACGTCTTTTCTAAGGAAGCTAGCGATATTCTCCCTTCTTATCGCTTATGCGATTACCGAATTAAGCTTAAGGAAGGGGCCGAGAAGAACTTTAAATACTCCCTCTTATATAAGATATTAGCTAAAGAACTTAAAGTTATTAAGGCGTATATTACTAATAACTTAGCTAAAGGTTTCATCGAACCTTCTTAAGTATTATACGCTATACCTATTCTTTTCGTTAAAAAAGCTAATAGAAGTCTAAGATTCTATATCGACTTTCGCGTACTTAATAACCTCACGAGAAAGGATTAATATCCACTGCTATTAATCGATAAAACGCTAGCTAGAATCTCTACTACTAAGATATTTACTAAACTAGATATTCACTAAGCGTTCTACCGAATTCGAATGGATCTAGCCTCTGAAGAGTATACGACCTTCCGGACTTATTATAGTGCATATAAGTGTAAGGTACTCCCTTTTAGTCTAACAAATAGCCCTACGACGTACTAGCGATATATGAATAACGTCTTATTCGATTACTTAGACGACTTTTATATAGTATATCTAGATAATATTCTGATCTACTCTAACGACTTACTATAGTATTAATTATATATATATAAGGTATTACAACGATTATAAGACGCTAGATTATAAGCTGACCTTAAGAAGTATGAATTCAATATTACTTATACTAAATACCTTAGATTTATTATCTCTACTTCTAGGATCGAGGTAGACCCTAAGAAAGTTAATATTATATAATCTTAGAATTACCCGATTATAGTTAAGGGCGTATAATTATTCTTAGGCTTTTATAACTTCTACTAACGATTTATTAAGGACTATAGAATTATCGCAAAACCTCTTATATAATTTACTAAAAATAATATATTATTTCAGTTCGCTAGGGAGTATAAAGATACTTTTAATCACCTAAAGCACGCTCTTACTTCGGTACTACTCCTCTACTACTATTAGTAATATCTACCTTATATAATCGAAACAGACACTAGTAATAGAGTAATAGCAAGTGTGCTATCACAATAGCACGACGAAAACTAGTTCCTAGTAGCCTACTTCTCTAAGACTATATTACCTACTAAGCTTAATTACACTATTCACGATAAGGAAATACTCGTAATTATACGATCTTTTAGTAACTAGAGATCTGAGCTTGTAAGCGCACTATATTAGATCTATATTATTACTAATTATAAAGCTCTTAAGTACTTCATAACCTCTAAATAGCTAAACGCACGATAAGCCCGATAAGCTAAGCTACTTACAGATTATAACTTCATGATTACCTATCGACCTAGGAAGTATAATCTACTCGCTAATACTCTCTCTCGCAGAATAGATGAATTAAACAACTAGAATAACGCTAAAAGAATCTAGCGTTTATAGTAGCTACTACGCGAAGACTAAATCGATCTAGTACTACTTATAAGTAACCTCCGGAATAGCTCTAACTCTATAGATAACTTTAAGCTTATTAACGCCTTAGAAGTCGCTGACTTATCGCTAGTCTTTTCTATAGTATAATAAGTACTTAACGCTAATCGTATTACGCTATTACTCTAAGCTTTACAGAAATAAGCTCTTTCTACTACTCTTAGAAAACTAACTATAGAAAAAGATCTCCTACTCTATAAAAGAAGACTAATCGTACCTGACGTCTTATACCTTCGCACGCTACTTATACGCGAAGTATATAACCGATTAGAGACTACTTATCTAAGTGTAAAGAAGACCTTATAACTACTAGTATTATAATACTATTAGTACGGAATCGCTTTAACTATTAACTAGTACTACTATAACTATTATACTTACCGACGAATTCAAGTACTACGTGATAAGAAACCGGGCCTCCTCTAACTTCTACCTATACTATCACGTCTATAGGAGTATATTATAGTTGATTACTATAGCTTTAACCGCGATAAACATAACTACGATAACGTTCTCGTATTTATTAACTATTTTAGTAAATAAGTAATTAGTATTCTATACTAAAAGACTTCTAATATGCGCGACCTTATAAAGCTTTACTTATATTATGTATACTACTATTTCGGAGCTCTATTAATAATTACCTCTAATAGAGGGCCTTAATTCGTTTCCTGTTTTTAGACTATAGTTATTATAATTCTTAGTACTAAAAGATAGCTTTCTATAGCAGACTACTCGTAAATAGATAGCTAAATAGAGATCTATAACTAATATCTCTAATATAGATTACGACCTTTTATCTCTTACTATTAAGACGACTAATCGGAATTCTTACTTATTATAGATTACGCCTAGATAACTCTCCCTTACGAATCCCTTAGAGGTCTCTTACCTTTTGAAGTCGTTTATAGATATATACCCCGCGTTAATTAGAATTAGAAAGACCTACTTAACTCTATTATACCTACTAATAAGTTAAATACTTAGTAAGCTCTAGATTACGCTAATCGCTTACGCGACGCTTAGACTACCGCTTAATCTAGCTTCTAACGTATATAAGCTAAGATATCCTAATCCTATAACTACTTACGCTATAAAGTCGACTTTACTATAGATGACCTTATCTAGTTAGATATACGCTACTTTACGAGTACTCGACTTAGTAAAAAACTCGACTTCCTAACTAACGGACCTTTCTATATAATTAAAAAGGTCAGAAGCTCTTATTATCTAGAGCTCCCTACTAGTATAAAAGTATATAACGTATTCCCTGCTACTAAGCTACGGAAGTATCTAAACGACCTCTTACTAGGATAAACCTTACTACTACTACTACCTATTAATATCACTAGTAATAATAAATAGGAGATCGAAGATATACTTACGTACTATAAGTAGCGTAATAGCCTCTTATACCGAGTTTCCTAGTTAAATTAAGATATCGATCTCATATGGTACGACGCTATAGATATTAAATACGCTCCCGCTAAGCTATAATAATTCCACTTTAATAACCTAACGTAAGCTAGACCTCCTACTAGACTACCTAATTAGCTAAAAGCTTTCTACGATAGAATTAATAATTACGATTACCTTAATAGTAATAAGGAGATAGATTAACGCTCGAGGGCGAGCTTTTTTCGGAGGGGAGAGTAGTATAACGACTAGTCAGGTTTAGAAGTCTCTCCTTATTAGTAGAAATACTTACTACTAAGCGAGATTATACAAGCAGAGTTTAAGGGCCCCTTTTCATATATATACTTCTATTCTCTCTCTACTTCT
>FJUW01000011.1:535759-699026 GCA_900074885.1 Rhynchosporium graminicola | reverse complement strand
CGCTCGAGGGCGAGCTTTTTTCGGAGGGGAGAGTAGTATAACGACTAGTCAGGTTTAGAAGTCTCTCCTTATTAGTAGAAATACTTACTACTAAGCGAGATTATACAAGCAGAGTTTAAGGGCCCCTTTTCATATATATACTTCTATTCTCTCTCTACTTCTTCACTCCTTAGTTATAGATTCTCAAGTGATTCTTACTACTTTATATTCATAGTAATATGAGGTCTTATTACTTAGGTAGTTTTGAGACCTTTCTAGAGCGAGCGTCACAGTACCAGCTACAGTACCAGTACTAGTACTAGTACCAGCTATAGTACTAGCACCAGCTATAGCAAGCCAATCGACGCCTCCACCTCCACCTGAATCGATTATACTCTCTTCTTCGCCTCCGCAGATTATTATATAGGTTATAGAGTTAGAAATTCGATACTACCTAGATAGTAAGCGTATTAGCAGTACAATTAGTAGTATTTCAAATAAGCTAGGAGAGGAGGGATATACCTACTAATCGATTAAGGAGACTACTAGAGAGGTAGCAGATAATACTATTAATTCAAGGGGTATTTCTAGCCTAAGAAGAGATCACACTTGCTAGTACGCTACGTATAGAGCTAATAGCAATCCGACTAAGGTAGATATTAGTAATTCAGCTGATTTCGATTATATTATCAAACGAGTTTCAAACTAGGGAGCTAAAGGTAAGGAGAAGATACTCAGACTCCAGATTTACTTTAGTATCGTCTTAACTCCTTAGAGTATAGTTCGACCTCTATAGAAAGATCTAGTACTAGTAAAGCCTCTAATTATTACTATTCTAAAGCGTATATATAGAGATCTGAGAGAGGAGAGAGAGGAGGTGCTAAAGCCTAAGAAACCTCGTATAGCGACAGTATAGTTAATAGAGGAGGAGAAACTAAGCCGTCAAGCCGAAAAAGGAACCTTTAAGGAGCTCTTAACCTTAATTCAAGTACTATAGGCTTATAAAGTTAGCTCTTATAGTTCAACTACTCGCTTTTACTAGGTAAATAATAATAAGTACTATTACCTCTTAGGAGCTGATTTAACTCGCTAGGGCTATAATATTAAAGAAGGAGTTACTATAATTAATAAGCTTTCTATACTTTATAGAGGAGACTTGTTAAGAGAGCTTACTAGGCGTCGAGAGGCAGAAGAAGTAAAGGAGAGAAGAGGAAGGAAGCAGAAGAAGAGAGAGTTTTACTATAATTTATCTTTATTACCGGAACGTCGAACAGGAGCCTAATACCCTCTGCAGACGCCTTATTAGCCTCTAAATAGCTTCCCATATTAGTACCCTATAATATAACCTCCTCAACCTCCTCCGGTATAGTCTCCTTATACTCCTAGCTTATAGGTCTATTTTTAACCTCCGATATACTCTTAACTTAATATACCTCCTCTAGATTATGAATATTAATTACCTGAACCTTAATTACCTCTAAATCGACTATAGAAGAGAGCTAGGAGTAAGTTTCTATCGATAGCAGATCTGCGAGAGTCGAGCCTACTGCGTAGTAGTAGTAATTCTGAGGAGGTGTTATTTACGCTGAAAACGTTTCTTCATAAGCTCTTACTACCCCCTAAAGCTTCTATAGCTTCGTAATTCGACTTCGCTATTAAGATATTTATAGAGCAAGAGTATAATATAGCTATAATATCAGAGACGACGATTAGAGAGGGAATAGAGCTTGGAATAAAAGCTAGAGTCTTAAAGGTTATAAAGATGAATTTGAAGGCATTTAAGAAGTAGTATAATCAGCAAGAAGTATAATAAACTATAGAAGAGGAGGAGGAGGAGGAGGAGGAGGAGGAGGAGGAGGAGGAGTAGAGAGCAAATTTCTAGTAATTATAGCTATTTACATGCCTTCTTCTTCTTCTTCTTCTTTAAGACCTTAGTACTTATAATAGCGAAAATATGCCCTTACTCTTCGTTAAGCTTTAGCTCCAATTCTAACTATACGTATAGCTAGTATTAAGAAGCTTTCAAACTCCTCCTAGGTATACTGTTTCCACCTCCAATTTCTTCTAATCCACGCCTTTAGATCTGCGAAACTCTCTTCAATTAGGTTGAAAAAGGGGCAATATAGTAGGAGATATTCAAGCTGAAGACCGAAGGTAGCGCATAAGACAGCGACTTTAGGAGCTCTATAGATAGAGGCGTTATCTATAATAATAACTCTGATTCTAAGCTTAATACACTCCGGTAAGATACTCTTTTCAAGCTATTCAGTGAAGATCTCTATAGTAATAGAGCCTTAGAAGATTAAAGGCTAATAATACCCCCTTATAAAGTATACCGGTAATATTAACTACCTTATCGACCTTTTTAGAACCCTCGATACCTCTACTAGAGCTCCTCTTAGAGCCTAACCTCTCCTTCTTTCTGCTATACGTTCGTTATAAGCAGATTCATCGATAAAGCAAAAGTAATAAGAATTCTAGAATACTATCTTACGCCTCTAAGCAGCGATTAATTCGTCGTTTCGTTAGGCCGCAGATACTAAGAGTACCTTCTTAGTATATTTGATTCGTTTAAGAGCTTTAGAGACTTAATTGATCGATATATCGATATCGTAAGCTTCGTAAAGGTAAGTAGTAATCTTATCTAAGTATAGATCTAGATCTCTCTCTAATAGAGCTATAATATATAGCTCTATATTATCAGTTATTACTAGCTAAGGACCTCTCTAGTGTCGATTTAGAGCCTTATCTTATTAGATTCGACGATTACGCTAGCAAATTGTCTTATATATTATTCCATACTCTCTTACTAAGGCGCGCAGGTCAAGATTCTCTCCTGAACGTAGTACTTGATCGATTTAGTATGTTTTCTATACTAGCAGATTAGGAGCTATAATATTAACGTTATAGCAGACTTAATATATACTCTATAGATCAAGAGCTTCAAAAAGAAGTAGTTTAGAGGCAAATCGGTATAGTATTTATAGAGCTTCAGTGGTTTCTAGTTCTGACAATTACAGCATATTAATATTTGGTGGGGTTCATACCAAAAGGCGGTATACCGGCGTTATTTACTGAAGAATCACGCTAAACCGAAGAATAGCTTATACTGTAAGATACTTGACCTGTTCAGTGACAGCAGAGCGGCGCGCGAGTGATCGTCGAGAGCTCCTCTTGAAGTACTTCTTAATCTGCTGATTTACGAAGTTTTCTCTGAATTCCTGAGCTCTGATGACGTTAGCCGGAATGTTGTTTTTGGTCACTTTCACTGTACCTCTACATATCCAGCTTCTTGATCGAAACGAGAAGAAGAACCGCCTGCTCTTCCCGAAAGTATATTTACTGTCACAAATACCAGAAATCTTTTTATGCCCCTCTTTCTCTTCTGATGCTTTTCAATCATACACTTTAATTATATATCATATGGCAATGCATCCAGCCATCGCCGCGATTGGGGATGGCGTATTTAGCTTCAAGATTGTAATCATGAAAGAAGCCGTAGTGAAACTTCTGTACGTGAAAGGATTTATCCTTACTGTGCATCCATAGTTGCGTCATGTGCCCACTTGACTGCTTGAGACGCCATATCCTTATTGTCGACACACTCGCTCTTGCAACAAGAAAAAACATAATTAGCAAAAAGCCTGATCGGGATGGAGACGTGGCGTATCGTGGTTCAGAAGTTCTACACATATGAATGTTCAAAAATCTGGTTATCGTTATCTTAGCCAACTCTATAGTGAGCATCCACAGCCATGGTCATCATTCGCTATGCTATGACCTAAGCCTGAGGCTTTCACGTCCCGATCTTTTCTCACTGCTGAGTCCGTTCAACAAACGCCTCTAAGGTACCCAATACATCCAAATCCAAAGTTCAAGACTCCTTCTTTTGATCATAGAGCTCGTAGAATTTGCCCGGGATAAGCGTAGGATTCATATTTGGATCCTCTTCAGACACCTGGCCACCAACATTCAAGAGTGCGCAATGGACATCTGTCTTTTGATTAGCATATTGGCTTCCACTACTGAAGCTCTGCTGGGCTATGTTTTCTTTCCAGCGCGGCATCATGGAGGCAGACATGGCCGCAAAGAATGCCTAGATCGAGTGCTCGAAACAGTAGAGGAAAGCAGGCTCAACATACCAGGAAACGTGAGTCCTAAAATTTGCACCAGTATTCTCTGGCTAGATTTGACCATCGAGAGCGAGAAGAAAGGCGGATACGGTGCCTTCCACAACAAGCTACTCGTGACGAGGAAGCTAGGCTTCTGGTCTACACCCGCTCATCTTGAGCCATGGATTTACCCAAAGGGCCGGAGCTTGAAATTTCATCTCAGATTCTTTGTTACCACTACTGCGCGGCGAAGAAAAATAGATGTATAGCTAGAAGCATGTCCGCACACGGCACAATAGCTTCAGGTGAGATTTGAGGTAAGCTGAAGGTGCGGCCGTCCGCTATTGTTGTTAGACGCTAGCCGAGAACGATGCTTTGGTCTATTAAACCGGGGACTAAGCGAGAAGTAATGTAGGAGGCGATGTGAGACTGGCTTCAGGACAGTGTCGGTGTCTAAGTTAGGTGAGACAGTTCCGAGAGAGTTGGTGGCGATAAATATCTCTCTGTTTTCGGGGGTTTCATAACGTTGAATATAGACAATACAAGGAATCGGAATACCCCTTCCAATTCCAACTATTTGGTCTCCGCATCAGGGAAAGGATGCTCGGACAACGCATCTAGTAATGTTAACCAATCTCGATCGAATAATGATTGCAAGTTTGCCTTTTGTTTTGCTCATCAAGTAGTATTATGGAACTCATCCATTGGAGAAGAGCTTTTCCCTACACGTAGGGAATATGATAATGGGTTTACCCACAATCTAGAATATTATGAGCGAATTTAATTCGTAAAAGTCTGGCATGAAACGACAAATCTTGTTCAGCAGACTCCTACCTGAACAAGCATCTCTCAATATCTTCATACAGCCCTTCACCGACAGCAAATGCTCCTCGGCTTGTGAAACCATATCATTTTCAGAGCAGCTAGGAAAACAGCATTCTTAAAGCCGAAGTGATCTTCCCTATCCTTAACCCTTCCCAGGAAATAATCTTTCATTTACTTCCAGCATTGTCGCATCAGGACCACGATACTCCTGAACTCAGCTGTTGTTCCTCGGAATCTTCATCATACAACTGGCCCTGGCGGCGTTCTTCCTCCTTCCAGTAAGCTTGGAGTCTATGTGTGCATTGTTTACAGTCAAAGGGTTGCATCCACGTATGCTTCGTCTCTCTGCCACGGCAGTGCCGACGGTTTCGAAATCCGTGGCAGCTGGACAGGAGTTTGTCAAACTCGCGATTACACGTGAATTTGAAGTGCTCGTATTCGCACATCGTGTTCTTATGCTGTTAAGAGCTCGGTAAATATGGAAGTAAGAGGTAATGGGTGTAGTACGAGGACCAAAGAGCTCGAGTGAGGCTAGGATTGAGGTAAATTATATCTGTCACTCTCCTCCTGCTTGACTAGAGATAACTCCTAGTCTAACTTCTCTAATACAAAAGGATAAAAAGGGGAAACCCTGAAGACCAGAATCGGGGATCATCGATCATGACTAGAACTCGCCAAAACGATTTTGTGTTTTTCCTTTGATCATCCTATGTTTCAAGATTAATTCGCCTTATGCTGACCTGAACGACTCTCAAAGAGCCGAACTTGAATGAGTTTGGGGACGATGTTGTTGCTTCTGAGATTGCCGGGTATCGTTTTCGTTGGAGGCTTTGGTGTCGTCGAGTGCAGGTGTGGTAGATGAGGAGAAGAGTTTCCGTTGTTAGAGATTTGCGTTACTTATATAGCTCTAGAAACTCAACTTGGGGATCATCTGAACTTTCTTGACTTCCTTGAGTAATCGCAATCATTTCAACTAGATGATTAACAAGGTATCGTTAACATAGTTGCACGTCGCGAACAGTAAATGGTGATCATATATCAGTCAGTGAATGGATCTGTTGATCGAGGAGGACTGAATATCCGAACGTGTTACGTGATTCACGGATTTGGAAATTGCTAGTCAAGTGACCCGTAGGTTGAAAGAGATCAAGTGCTAAGCTATGATTGTAAGGTGTCGTTACAGGAGGTAAGGATGAGAGAGATCATGGCAAAGACTTAATTTTGATTTCATAGGTAATTAACATCTGTATGTCGGTTGAATAACATCTTCATGCTCTAACGACTGTTTGAGTCAAGGAAATACATGAAGTCTAATCATCAACATCCCTCGGATCGTTTTGCTCCCAAAATTTCCCATAGTCCTCCCAGCTCTGCGTCACGAAATGTTCCGGACAAGTCAAGGGAGCCAATGGCGTGCCAGTTGATTCGAATTTCGCCAAGCGGTCTCTAGTGATGGGTCGACTCTTATTCATACTGTAAACACTGATCCTGTGCGCCGAGGAAGTGACATGAAGACCCCAATTCCATGCAGCTCTCACAGTCAAAGGCTGAGTGTTGAGAGAATTATCCCAGCACCGACAGACTATCTCGATCCAGCCTTCAACGTCGCATGGTAAATCAAATTCCCATGTTCGCCAGGTCCACTTATGCTTCTTGGACATTTGGTCGTTTGGGACAGCATACCAGGAGAATCCTCCATCAGCTGAAAGCTCGACACGCTCTGGCCAGCGTCCGCCGCCAGAGTAAGCCCAGCCTTTGCAATTGATAGACCCATTGTGTATGACGACTTGCTTGTTCCATGGAGACATGATTGCCGAGCTGACCGGCATTTCTTGAATTTGAATCCCATCTGTCGGTCGCTGATTATGTTTCCCGATTTGTTGGTTGAAGTACAAGTATTCCTTGCTCTGGACTGGTGCGAGAGTCGGATTCTCGATGACTTTGATACGATACAGCCATTTCACGCTTCTTGCACCAATGTAGCCCAGGACGACGACTCTCAGAGGGTATCCGTGAATCTTAGGAAGAGGCTCTCCGTTCATTTCCCATGTGAGAATGACCTCGTTGGCTTTGACTTTCGACCATGGGACACTCACGACATAGTTCATTGCCTGGTCGGCCTTGAAATATGTTTCCGCTCCATAAAATTCCAGATGCTTCCCGCCGTTGACCAAGCCTCCGCAATCCTTGATCATTTTCTTCAAGCTGATGCCGACGTAGTTCGCCGTTCCAATTGCACCTTCGGCCCATGGAGCTTGTGGTACCTCATCTCCTTGGCCAGCGTAAAGTGTTATCTGCTCGATACGGCGAGTTCCCGAGCACTGCATCGTTACCAGCTTCTCCATACGAGGGAATTTGGACTCATCCATGAGATCGTCCAAAGTGTAGCTTCTCGGATTGGCGACCAGACCATCCAAGTCAAGTGTCCATTTTTCCTTGTCAATGATAGGGATTCCTCCGTGGTTCCGAACGAAGTGGAGAGAGTTAGGTGTGATGGGCTTCGAGGTGACTAGTCGCTTGGGCGGTTCGCCATTGTATGGGAACTGTAAGAGATGGAGCATGTCAGGATGTTTTTCTTCGAGAACCATTCTCCAAGAATCGTCTGATGCGGTAGTTAATTCACCGCCAATTGCAGCATGCCATGCTTTATAGTCGTCGCCTGGAAGCACGGGATTGGTATCTGGGATTGGGCCCATTTGGTATTCCGGATTTGGAGGAAAGGTCTGAGAAGTGAGGATCTTGTGAGCCATTGCTTTCTTTTCTGGGTATTTCTCCCACTCGACGTAACTATGCATTTGATATTAGCATGGTTGAGACGAAGCTTGGGAGTCAATTTACCCTTTCCATCCATCAAGTTCTTTCTTGAAAAGCTCATCTCGGTTTCCCACAGCTTCGATAGCAGCATCGTCTCTTGTCAAATCTCCCCAAATAACAGGATGGATCTTGACTGTTTCGGGACCAGTCTGATCCAAGAAAGGTAGCTTGGCTCCGTTAATACCCTGTTCGATCTTCCATTCATCAGGGCGATTGACTGATTCGCTTGCAACGGGTGCCATATTTTCCGACATTTTTAGAAGCTAGAAAAAGTAGCAAACCACCCTAAAGGGGAGTCCCGACCTTATATTCTTCTTGAATACCGCTGTACTTGTGGTTCCTTAGTTGAGTAGCTGTTGGAAGCTGCAGGACGCTCGACTGACTAAGCCATATCTGCACCGTAAGCATCTTTTGATGCACAAAGATTTTTATCTTGATGTTGATTGGCATCTAGCAATGCTACTCTGAAGTTGCGGGGCCATAACCTGCAAATGTGATGCATGCCGAAAGTACTTTTCCTGCTCAGATACGGTCTGATTGAGTGCTCATAGTTCTATGTAGTCGCACTTCACCTGATCACCTTCTAATGCAAGAAGAAAAACCCACGAATAATGGTATGAAGATGCATCGTTTACTTGATAATCATTAAACTTGAATGATGTATTGTACCGTATATTGATTGGCAAGTAACTATCAGAGTACAGTCTGTAAGCTCGCTAAAAGATGCAGCGTGAAGTTACACTGCTGTTGCCACGGAAGCTGACTGGTACAATATCGGCCATGGAGCTCTAGACTTACAGACGATGTATATCAGTCAAAGGTCAAGATCCAAAACAGCTCTAGGCCACCTAGATTCCAATCATGAGTTGGAAAAATTCCCCCAATGAGAAGTAACCTGCTGAAGCATGAGATGACTGGATTATCAATGGCGACAAGGTAACCTGTCTCCATTCCTTTGTCTCGGCGCCATGGCGTGGAGCTAATAGCAATAGATATGGGCTACATCTTCATGCAATGGGATGATCTCTGGCCAGAATTAATGTACGTCGTCTGTCGATTTTCTCAGGAAGGGACCACTAGACCCAGAAACGGATCCTGCAGACTCGACCAAGATTCTCCGGGTCCCTCGGGATGTTGTTGCAGAGAACAAGCCAGAGACCTACCAAGTTCTAGAGCATCTCGAAACCAGCGGGTTCTCGGCGACTGGTGGACCACACATCAGATTCAAAGACTTCCGGGTGCCGGGAGCGAACCTCCTTGAAGCTGCACGAACGGCTGGTCCAGTCATCACTAGAGATTTTTCATCATCCGCAGCTCTCGTTGGTGCCATAGCTACTGGTATTATGGCAGTTGCTTTCGAAGCTGCTCTAACTTTCGCCAAATCAGATGCAAGAGGCGGTTCTCAAGCACTAATCGCTCGACAGGGCGTCTAAGATCTTTGGATGAACGTCGAGACGCAGACAGATGCAGCGAGGGCTATGAGTTGGTAGGTGCCAGTTATTTCGACAATGCTCGAAGAGGTGAGTTAGCACTCGAGACGAAGATTTACTGCTTGGAGTTGGCCGTGAAAGTCATATTGAATATCTTTTGAATAGTTCCGGTACAGCACGGCTTTCATCTCTACTGCAATTCTTGAAGAAATGGCCATAGTAATCTGAGCAGCTTCTGTCATGCCGTGTCCGACTTGATATAATGAAATGAGAGGTCCAGCTTGAATAGCGTCAATGGCCGATCTACCGGAACAGACGATGAGCGAATGAGGTGCCTTGGTCTCAAAGTAAAGTAGTATATGCATTTCTTCATACTGCTGCTGTTTCCTGGAGGCCGCGTGACCAGGAACATCGACAGTAGTAGGCACGAAAGCTTGACGTTATTGTCTTGAACAACTGTCTCAAGTCTCTAAATACAATTCCCGGCGTCAGTAACGGGTAGCCACACATCGATTGTACGGAAGTAAGTGGATGTAACTGTTGAGAAACCTTGACCATGAGACAATGATATTCAAGACTTGAGTTGGAATTGAAGACTCTTCATTCATGGATTTCGGCCCGCCATCGGAGAAAGCATCTATCAATATCCCAGTTGCCTGAAGGTGAGGAAAAGTTGGTGTTTCAATCCTTGATGAAGGCGATTGTACTGTCCTTGTAGGGATCAAGCCCGAGGCTACATACTTGTACTCGCACTTGAGCAGTAATCTCAAATGGTTCTTAGCGAAAATATCAGATATAAACAGGTTTAAAATCACACTTAACACATCCCGCACAGCCAGGCAAAGCTTTACTGCATTTCCTTTTGCCATTTTTGCAATTCCAGCACACTTGTGCCGCAAGATCTGATACCTCGCGCATCTTCGGGTAGCCTTATCAATTTTGACCGGTTAACCCCCGTGGCTCCAAGAGACATCCGAAGAGAGCAAATTCTACATGTGATGCCGAGCTCAGCGATTTTGAGGTTATTAATGAAGCCTGAAAGCGTAGCATTGAATTTGAGGGGGTTTATGCTGTCACCAGGACTGCTGACTTCACACTTCCAACAATGGCATTATTGATGCGTTTCTACCCAGTTTGAAAATTTCGTATATGATGATGCTAGTAAATGTAGTATATCAACGTTTAGTATACGATCTAAAGGAGGTAGTCGGCCCTGTGACGACGAAAGTAGGTACCTAGATCCATTTGGCGCCTTGGCGCTACGATACGATATATTGGTTTTCAGTACGATAGTCGAGTGAGACGCAAATTCCTGAACACAGCTGAGTAGGTATTCTGGCCATTCGAAGTCTCACGCCTGTTTACAACATAACTGATTGATCCCATATACTGTACCAGTTCCATCTCTGATGTGCTCTCACAGATTGAACCGCTCATCCCTCCCAGCGAGGCTTCGCTATGCGGCGATATTCGGTAAAAATCGTGCCCATACCATGCCGAAATGCCTCTTGCACAAGCTATCGAGCTCAGATTCTTGATTACTGGACATACTCAAGACAACCAAGTAGGAATCGCCCAGAGCTATCGAAAAACTCCCAGTGGCACGTTACAAGGGAAGATGACTATTCGTCTAGTGGCAATATCGAGGCAGTTGCTCGACCACCAAGTGACTGAAACTGTGTGACCAGAACGGCGTCAATAGGTAATTTACGACCTCTCCGAGGCTGAAGGGGCTTGAAAATTTCCTGAATGTAAGGTTAGAAGTTTGTGGCTGTCGTGCTGAAGCAGACAAGGAACTTAAGAGGATAAGAGCTGGGAGAGGAAGGAGGGTCACTCTGTCTCTTCACGAGGGCGACAAGTGACACTCAATGTTGAGACGCCATGCTTTTTCGGACTGCTCCTACGCAGAAGGACAAAGCTCCCTGTTTCTCTGCCGTTGCAATTGTGATCGATGGCTGCAATCGGTACTCTAGCCGCCCCATTCGAGTCTCCAGAATTCTCAGATCTAGATGATTGAAGGCGGTTTGGAGGCGGTTTGGAGGCAAAAACACATTGATGATCTCGAGCGAAACACTTGAATTCTAGTCTGCTGTTTCCCACCTTGTGTTGCCGCACATTTCAATTCCTCAGCTACTATACATGTTGGGCCCATTGAAACCCTGACCATTGCCACTCTGTTTGCCATTCATGGGTATCAAATCATTCCAAAAGTCCCACCCCATACCCATTCCCACGGAACCATTCTCCTGCCCCGTCAAGATGCCATTCATAAGCCCCGAGCCTAGATCCGCAGCTTGTCCCATGCCATCATTCGACTGATCCATCCAGAAAGAATCCGTAAACGCAACATCATCGAAGCCTCCTTCGTTCTGAGGAGGAGTCTCCGTCTGCGCCGATTCGGCTTTCGAGAATTTTGCTTTCTTGGCCCTCACTTCTTCCTTGAACTTGACAATCATAGCAGGAACCTCAATGCCAGGCCGAGCCTTCTCCCTCGCATCCCAGGATTTAAGGGCCAAGTTAGCCACCGCAGCGTGTATCGCACTGTCTTTTGGTCTACTCTCCTCTCTCCTATCCCAGAACTTCGCTCGGAGGTTGAAAACCTCCATGAAAGCTTCCCACGCCTTGTCGGCCATCTCATCCTGTATCCTGGTCCGCAGTGAGACAAGTAGACATACGTAAGCTGGGAAGGGGACGTTGATAACGATGTGCCAAAAGAAACGCATGATATTTCCTTTCAAGAGCGTGTTGTGGTTCTGTATCATGTCGAGACTCAGGCTGAATAGCATGTCTTTGTCATCTGCATTCATCTGTTTGGTGTTGACGAGATGGGGATGCCGTGGTGCCATGCGTAGTTTGGCTATACGTATTCTCGTCATGAATATTGAGAGGGCGTGGAGTGGGATCGACGCATCGCAGTACTGCAAATAGGTATTTTCGAGATGGGCAACAAAATCATCGAGTTCCTTGTCTTTGACATGTAACGGCTCTTGCGAAGACCGCATTTTATTGAAGTGCGACGTTGCTTCGCAGAGAAGCAGAACGTATACCATTTCCGTGACACCTTTGTGCTCCGGGGGAGGAATTCGCATGTCCGGGTAAAGACTGCTGTCGTTTACATTCGATGGAAGCTTTGTGGTCCACATGTATGTCAGGCTTGAGCAGCCTGCGCCAGAAACCTCAGCTACGCGAATGTCTAGGATGACAATCTGCCACCAAAGTCGACGCCGCATCTCTGTTTCGAAGGGCTTGAGACCATGGCTGGAGCCATCATAACATAGTCCCATCCTCTGGCCGATACGCACTGCAATGCCTGTCAAGCAGAAGAGCGAGCGAGGATCGATGTGAAAATTGAGGCATGAGACCTTGAAAAGTAAGTGAAGTTCCATGATAGTGCTTAGCATTCCAACTTACCAAGTATAATACCAATCCTTGCAATATGGTCACGTTCGAAGTCCTCAATAGCCCCGCGCGATGTAGAGCCTGTCTTACACCACCTGAATACCTCAGTCTCAAAACTTCCTTGTCTTCACCAAACATATTGTTACATTCCAAGTCAGTCAAGGACGAAATTGCAGTGGCATATATACCGAACATCAGGACTTCCATCTCTTTCGAGATATTGTCTAGATCTGCACTTGCTTCCAGTATCTGAGCCTGTATGGTGGGAGCGTGAAAGATTTTGATGATTGGGTTGATATTGTCCAGGAATGTTTGCCAAAGTCGAAAGATTTGGACCATGGGAGGATGGAGGTCTATCAATCGCTCGTCTGTAGGTGTGTAGAACAACATTTCGCCTGCATCGGATTTTATTGCGTCGAAGGTTCTTGTGATGGGTTTGGCAAATGTCTCGTCTTCGGAGGAACCTTGCAGCATGTCTTCTGTGTCGAAGAGCTGCTGTATCGGTTAATTGAGGTAACTCATGTGATCGAGTGACCTACCTCTTCATTCACACCAGTCCATGGTGTACTATATATACTCTTTAGCTTATGTCAGATGCGTATATTGTTGGCTTACTGATTAGCATGCTTGATCCCCCGCCGGATAGGCAGTTGCAGATGTTGATCAACAGAAGAGCCCTCTGTGGTTCGCTTAGAATTTGAAGTTCCTGGTAAACTAACAGTACCGCCAGAGTTAATGGCATCAATATCAGCACCGTAGGCCTAGAATCTTAAATCAGCAAAAGCAGCTATCTGTGAGAAACACATTGCTATGAAGCATCCTAGACTTGTCAAGAGAAGAAGAAGTTTACGAGAGAAATGGGCATAGTCAATAGCAAAAGGGGCAACCTATCAATAGGCGCAAATAGCAGGATATAGGACTGAGAATGGATGGCTCGGGGATTGACTTACATTCAAATGATCCTCATATCTTCTCAACTTGGCCAAAAGTTCTGCTTCGGCGAATCGCTTCTTCCTCTTCTTTTGAGGCAGCCTTGTGATAATCAGTGTCTATCGAAGTAGTCTATGAAAGCGGGTGACAACTTGTGTCATTCAACCACACCAAGATAAACTACTCACGTTGACGGCGAGATACATTCCACTCTCGCTCTCGTACAATTTGCACATGGCTCATTACGATCGCACTTCACTTTCCTCTGTTGACAAAGTACGCAGGGGTGTTTTCTTCGGGTCGAGGTTTCCGGGGGAACTCCGGCCGGAGCTTGTGAAGGAGTGGATGCCATCCCGGGTTGTGGCAGCGAAACGTCTGCTTGGACCTACTCGACTCAAATCTCATGAAGACCAGGAAATAGGACTCTTGCCCGAGGTTCCAGGAATAATGTGACAAATCGCTGGGGAAGCATTTATTTGGTTGGTATCACGACCACGACCACGACTACGCCGCAAACTCGGAAACTAGAAGTTAGCGATGCTCGGAAGAAGATTGATCCGATCTTGGGCACCACCAATCAGATTCATCGGATCTAACACATCAACCTCGACTTTGGGAAAGTACAACAGACAGGAACTACAATTTGAAATTCATAGATAAGACTTCATCCGTCTTTTCGACATCGCCAGGCCAATCCGGTCGCACATCAGGAGAATCGTCCATGATGACGAGCATCGGCAGCTTTTGGTCTTATCATGAATTGGTATCACTTGCTGTGGTCACTTCAGGTGATTGATTGCATCCGCGTAGTATTGCTTGGAGTCGAGCGATCCCTAACAACGCAGCAATCAGAATCACTATTGAGATTGTTGGGAATAGAGGCCCAGATATCAAGTGCATCTCAACTCACTACAGTGAGGAAACTCTTCAGTGAATTTTCCACGCTTGAGTCTACTCCTTTTGACCATGAATGCAGACGATACACCTTCCCAGTTGCGAATACTAAAAGAACAACAATTTACGTGTATGAGCTGTATTTTATGGACTATATCCTATGGGCGATCTTGTATGAGCTGGGTTGCTTTAAAGCTATTGTACAATTTATAACAAAGTCCTCCTGATTCAAAGGACAGTTCCTCCTGCTAGCCCAAGATATCCTGCAAATGGCAATTTTGTGTAATCTAGTATCTCGTTAGCATTTGCCTGTGTCCAGATCTGAGGAGCCATACCAAAATGTGGTACTAGCCACCTTCAAAGACTCGAAAACCTTCGAGGAATTATCGGGACGGCCCTTCGGAGTATCATCCTGATGATACGACCTTCTTCACGGGGGAGGGGACGATGGGGTCCTTTCGCTTTCTTCGGTGGCCTTCCCCGTGGGACATCTGGATCTCATAGGCAACTACTATATCGCAAACGCGCTGCAAATTGACAGCTAGTAGCTTGATTTCTGCAAGGTTCCAGAACTGGGTTTGTTTATTAGGATAAGCTGAGGACAATGGTTCAGCAGACTTCTGCTTCCAGAGAGCCAAGTATCGGTCGGTAATCTTCTGAAAATCATCGTCATTCTGCTTACTGACGCTGTAAGGTGTACCGACGTAGCATGAAGTGAGCGTGCCAAACATATTGAGAACAGCAAAGTTGTCTGGAGATGCGATTGCAAATGGTGCTGCCTTTTTGTAGACATGGGTGAAGTCAGCCCTTGAAATGAGCCCACGTCGCAATAGTTCCACATCTGCTGGAAAATTTCCGCGGTGTGAAGCTTCGTTTTTTGCGTGGTTGAGTTCCTTGATCTTGTCACTGGCTTTGTCCCCATATGTCCAGATCATTTCTAGATCACCGTCGATGAAGACTCTCTTGGAGACCGCGATGAATCCTCGTCGAACCGCAATGCCGACTTGGAGCAAAGGTTCTTGAAGCTGTATCTTTCTCTCCAAACTGCTAACCTGCTCCTTTAAGCTGGAGATTTCGACAGAGTCGGACTTCAAGCTCCCTTTCAACTCGCTCGGCTGCTTCACTTGTCCCTTCTCAAGGTCGGACTTCTGAACAGTCTTGGCAGTTAGGTCCTCCTTCATTCCGCCAAGCTGCTTGACTTGTCGCATCAGTTCGATGTTCTCGACAACTTTGGCGTTCAGATCAAGCTCCAGCGCAACGACTTTCTGGCGAAAGACTTGAAATTCGGCTTCATTCGTATGATCGACCTCTGGGATGGAAATGTTATCTTCTGTGACTCCAGATTCCTCGTATGAAGCAACCGTTTTAGAGAGAGCCAACTACTGTCGATGAGCTGAAGTTCACAAAACTGTAGCACATCCTCGAAGGAAACTCACAATGGTCTTCTTGGTGATCTCGAGGACCTCTTCGTTGTGCAGTTGCTGAACACCCCCAAGTCTCTTCTCGTTCCGAGCCTTCGATCTCTCCAGACCCTTGTTGTGCTCTTTCTCCAGGACATCGGTGATAGCAGTAATGGCAGAACCATCTTCAGAGTCCTCGTCTTCGCTGCTGACAGACTCGATGTCTCGCAGATTGGCAATAGCAAGCTGAGATCTTATTAGGAGTGAATAGGTACAGAGTAAGGAGGATACTTACAGCCTTTCCCTGCTCGAACTTCCCAGTACGAGCTTTGGTCTTGGCTCCGTACGCAACGTAAAGTGAGCTCATGGATTTGTCTTTGCCTTCGATGGTCTCCTTCAGCTTATCCCTTGTGGCAAGCAAGATCTTGATCAGATCTTCAGCAATATTAGTCGTCAATGCTACTAGAGTGGTATTCTCCACTGCCTCTGATGCCTTGGTGGCCATGATGAGCAAGCGTTGATTCTGTTGTCGAGTTTTGATCTCGAAAGGTGGTGTGTGCAAGAAGACAGTCTTGAGTCTCCGATGTGTGAAATAAATAGCTGACGGAATGCAATTTCGACGCTAATTGGACATCTAAAGTGAATTACAGTGCCTAATTCAATCTCCTGGCGCTCTTGGGTTTGACTCTACGAGCAGTTCTCCCTGCTACTAAGTTTCATCCACCTATTAACGCCAACCTGACCGACTTCCCAAAATCACAAGAAGCAGAGCAGAAAACTTGAGAAGTTGGGTATGAGCTGTATGTTTCATCGATCCTATAATTTCCGCTAAGTTCTTCCCGATTCTAGATGGCAGGATACCTTAACTACCTAGCCAGACCAGAAAGAAAATCCAACAATAGCAATCCTGAAGTTTCTGGACGCCGGTTAGCTCATGCTCCTGTATTTCAAGATAGATAGCCATACCCAGAAATTTCAGCTTTCAAGACCCATGAGCTAGACGACTTTGAGTTTTATAATTCTTCAAAGCATCATTATACATTGCTCGCAGATCCAGCAGCCACTTTTCAACGAGTGGATTCTCATCGCACAGCTTTGCTTGCTTGGACAGAGAGAGATTTACGCCAAAAGTATTAGAGCGATGATCTTCCTTCCAAGCATCGAATTTATTCATGATATCGAGCCAACAGCGATTTTGCTTCTGGCTGAGCAGATACGAGAGCTTAGTCCCAATGAATAGGTTAATTCCCGTGGCCTTTAGGTTTCTGATCTCGATCTCCTTCACGCTTGTGATGCTGTCTGTTGGGTGGCATCCGAAGCGGTACTGAAGCTCCTTTCGTCAACCGTCTGCATTCAATCGACCAAGGTCGAGTAAGGTCTGAACCAACTTCAAGTTTCCACCATGTACGCGATCGTTACGAGTGCCATTGATATAGTGATTCTTGAAGCCTCTTGAGGGGAGAAATTCAAAGAGGCCATCGACATAACGCTCTTTGCCACCTTCGAGCCATCCTGCTATAACATCCTCACAGAAGTCCGCACATTCCTCAAGGTGAACTTTCTCTTCGCGAAACTCATCGACTTCGGCCTTCAACTTGTTGTAACCAGTTGTCTTCTTGTTACGTGCCTTCTGTGAGGTGTCCAGCTTTGCCTGCAAGTCCTCGACTTCACGCCGAGCGACAGTCAATTCAGACTTGCTACCGTCCAACTCGAGCTCCAGCGCAGAGGTCTTTTCGCCTTTAGAGTCAGATGCTGCAAGTGCAGGTGAAGATACAGCGCACTGATGCGGATTGTTGAGTTCTTGAACGTTCTTGGTCGGTCTCAAGTTCAGCTTCTTCTTGAGCTCGGCAATCTCTTCATCCTTAACGATCAGAAGGACAGAGTTTTCGGAATTGGTGGGTGATCTAGAGGTTGATGCGAGCTGAGGCTCGAGGTCCGCATCACTGGAAAGCAGACTCAACAGACCAGGGGCCAACTTGACCCAGCCGGCGTAAGAGTAGTCCTGCTTTCGAACCAGGGTGAGATCGGGTATCGTGGTCTGTTTAAGGGCCCAAGTCAGGAGATGACAACATAAAGTAGGGAGAGATACCTACCAGAGCTGAAGTAAGACACAAGTTAATCTTTTCTGTGTAAGATTCGCTGACATTCTTCATCTTCCTATCGCGACGTGAGACCAAGCCCACGATCTGTCGAACGGTTTTTCCCTTGTGCATTCTCTCGCGATATTTGACTGCCTCGATGGCCCCATCTTCAACTTCGACTTGCGAGCCATAGATACTATGATCAGTAGCAGCTTCGATCTGAGGTTTCATATGTTAGCCAATGTGTAGATAATGCCCATGCCTTGTGCAAACGTTACCTTATCGGCGTCAGCTGCAGCTGCGATGATGAGAGTCTGCTTTGTCTTAAACTTGGTGGCAATCAATCCGAGTTCACGTTCTTCCTCTCCTATCAGACATCCAAGCTTGACGAGATGGCCTTGGAGTTGGCTTGCGATGATCTCTAATTCTTTGTTGCGTGCTCGATGTTCATCTAGAACAGCTAGCTCTTGAATTGAGACCATGGTGGGTGGCGCTTTGATTTCGACGATGATGTACCAGTGTTGAATTTTGGAAAGAAAATCTTAGGGGTAAGCTGATGGAATACAAATACACATTGTGTAGGCCACATTCGGATGCACAGGATACGATAGTGAATTGGCAGTCTTTCACTCTGCGAATTGGAATCAGGCCAAGATAATTGCGAGGGCGAGAGTTTCACCACCGTCTTGAAATTTATATGAATTGTATGTTGCCAGTGGTGAGATATACGTTACTCTCAGCTTGGGGCTGCAAAGAGCGTCTGGCAATTTCTGCCAAGGTGATGGAGCCAGAAGGGCTTGGCACATCTCGAGATCAAGCATGACCTAGATCTCGATTCGTGAAGAAATCCTAATACTGATGCCGGTTGAAGTTGGGAATGTGTCAACCGAAATGGCGTGGCATGCCGTGCAGGGTCTATTCTGCCCTGATTCAATGTAATACGTGCTGTGGCTTCGCCCTCCTTTAGAGGTCCCGAAGGCCTCCTATCAGTATGACACGTCAAGAGATACTTAACAAATGCCAGTCTACGATGGGTTCGGAGAATATCAGACCGCGATGTTCCCCGTTGAGCTCGTGGGACAGTGTTGAAACTTGCGCACAGGAAGATCAACCCCGTTTGCCTTTTCCCCTTCCACCTCCTCTCCCACCACCTCTTCCCCTCGTACTAGGCATACGTTTCGGCCCTTCGATATCATAGATATCCTTCTTGCTTAACCTCAAAGTCCCAGAATTGAACCTTCCTACAGCAGGCGCCCCAATACCCCGATCTCTCTTTCCCGCAATATCTTTTTTCACCATCTTTGCCTTCTCCAGAATAATGCCATTCTCCCTCGCATCAAACCTCCTCTTCGTCTCCTTCTCGCTGGCCTTCGATATTATACCCTTCCTATGCGACATAGGCATCTTCTCCTGCCTCAATATGGATTCCTTAGATCCCAATGCCTGCAATCGGAGATCTGTTGCTTTGTGACGGTTATTGCCATTTAGTGTAGGGTTGTTTGAGGATTCGAGGAGGTGCGATTCAGAGAGTAGACGCTGGAGAGCGCGATCTTTTTTGAGGTTGGCTGCTTCGGAGGCATCTTCGTCATCAACCTTCCCGCCAACATTGTCTCGTAGTACTGATACAGTGGGTGCATTTTTGGGTATCTTCGAGCTCTGCAAGGCTTGTTAGGAGACTTTTTGGGCATTTTGGGGACCAAGTACCATGAAAGATTTGAGTTCCTCCTTTGACATTGCTGCCATTCTGGATTCCGCATCTGTGTGCTCTATAACCTGTACGCCGTTCTCCTCAACATCTGATATGCCATACCAGTCCGAATCTTCCTCGCTTTCGTCCTCGACCATTGGCTCTACAACTATCTCCTTCTTGACCGCGGGCAGGGGCTTGAATTGAGCTTCGAAATGCCGCCTAAAGATTTCCTGCGCGTCCGGCTGCTCTGCTTCGGATGTCTCGCTTTCAGGTTTACGGGCTGGTTTTTTCTGAGACACCGCCCTCTTGCGTTTTCCCAAATGTGTAGACATTGTGCTGTACCGGTGAGCTTGGTCGTAATGAGAAGCAGTACTTTTCTTGACTTCCTCAAGAAATTATTCCGATGTCACCGCGCTAAATATTTCTAGACCCGACATTTAGCCGGCCTACATCACCCCTCCATCGTAGCTCCAGCACCTTTCCAAAGTCCTAGAGCTCCATTCAGAACTCAACCCTTTGACGATGACAAAATTCCGCCCCTGTATAGACCTCCATTCCGGTCAAGTGAAGCAGATTGTTGGAGGAACTTTGACTACAACTTCTACGGATCTTAAGACAAACTATGTCTCCAAGCTACCTGCGGGGTACTTTGCAGAGCTATACAAAGATAATGGTTTAGAAGGGGCACATGTTATAATGCTGGGTCCAGGGAACGAGGAAGCTGCTAAAGAAGCTTTAGCGGCGTGGAAGGGTGGCTTGCAGGTCGGAGGAGGTATCAACAACGAGAATGCGAAGCAATGGATCGATTGGGGTGCGGATAAGGTTGGTGGAAGACATCTATGTTGAAAATGAGGTTGTGCTGATGCACGGGCAGGTTATCATAACATCTTTCTTGTTTCCAGGTGGAAAGTTCTCGCAAGAGCGTTTGGATTCAGTTCTTGCTGGTTTGGGAGGTGATAAGGAGAAGCTGGTGATCGATTTGAGCTGTAGACCGAAGGGTGATACTTGGTTTGTGGCTATGGATAGATGGCAGACGATCACTGATATGGAAGTGAATGAAGGTAACCCCCCCTTCCTCTACCCCTTCTGGTATTCTTCTCACCGATTCTTACTCCCTCCAGCATCAATTAAGTCACTCGAAGAATACTGCTCCGAATTCCTTATCCACGCCGCAGACAACGAAGGTCTTCAAAAGGGAGTTGACGAGAAGCTAGTTGAGAAGCTGGCAGAGTGGTGCAGTATTCCGGTCACATATGCCGGAGGGGGAAGGAGTCTTGGAGATCTGGACCATGTCAAGACTCTGAGTGGTACTCGCGTTGATCTTACGATTGGAAGTGCGCTTGACATTTTTGGAGGATCTGGAGTCACTTTCGATGAGTGCGTGGCATGGAATCGGAATCAACCAAGGCGCTGAAGGCCGTTCAATCCATTTTGCTATTCTACCCACATTGGTTGCTTTTCTACCCTCTGATATTATCCGTTTGCCTCATTTGCACTGTTCTAATACATGAAACCCTCATTCATTATGGGATTTTCAATTGGATATAACGTGGCTCGGCAGATAGGTCTTTCCCAACCTTTCCGCACGTTTATCGCATTAGCCTTTCCAGCTGCTCTCTTGACACCTGACGAGAGGAGTGTCATATTTCGGAAGCCCTCTACCGCCTTATAATCCATTCCAGGGTGAGGGAAAGAGATTGGAGAGCGAGACTTGTCAAGGCCAATCCGCATCAATTTAAAACGCAATCAAACACCATTCCCGAAGCAGACAGCACGTCGAGATATACAGGCTCTCGATCTGACAAGCAATTTGGTGGCTGGGAAGTGGCGTGGCAACTGTCAATGTCAGAGAGTGGCATGGCGCAGCTGAAGGCTGATATTCGCAATGCTCGAAAAGTCATTGCAAAGGAACTTGTCCGAGATCCGCGCTCAAGTAAGAAGCTCAAATTGTCTTCCCTGTTTGTGGTTGACCGCTATGACATTCTCATGACAGCTGGGTCTTCGCTTAAGATGGAACTTGAGAAGCTTCTCCGACAAATGATGGTTCTTGCTCAAGCTAGGACGGCCCTCACACTGTGTAATTGGGAGCTCAATGGGAATCTTGAGAGACCTGCATTGGAGACGAACATCATTGTTCAGCAGATTGTAGAGGAAGAACTCAAAGCGAGGCTTCTGAGACCTGGACTGGAAGATAACATCATTGTGCAGCAGATAGTGGAGGAATATCTCGCCACCAGAGAACGTCGGAATGCCCCAATACTTGCTGTCGGATACTCAATCCGAAATCGCTACCTGGAGAACTCGGCCTTTCACTCGAGGAACAAAGCGACAGTTCTTACCGGAAACGAAGCCGCTCACGATGGAGATGCCCTGGCCGACGCCATCCTTTACCACCCTTTGGTTCCCAATTACAGGAAAGACACGGTAAAATATACGGATATCTATGGACTTGATCCTCATACGGTCTGGTGTTTACAAGACTGCAAGCCGTTTCTGAAGATGATTACTTGGATGATAGTGTCAAGCGATGGAATCCCTACAATTTTGCGTCAACACCGTTCGCGAAAGCCTGGCCAGCGGACTTCTTCAATGCCTACGCGAAAGCGCAGTTGGATGTTGTGAGAGCTGACTTCGCAGATGGGAAGATGGAAAATTTTATTGAAGAACTTGAGAAGAAGTACGATATTGCGGCGAACGTGAATAGAAGCAAGCATTCCTGATTGGCACATGGATGTAGGTCTTTAGCGCTACCTGGGCTTGCATGGGAGTCTTCAATGTGTCAGATCGTTCGGCGTTTATCAATTATACTACGGAATGAAGGGCTGAGGATCTCAAAAAGACCAATATTTCGCTTTCCAAGCAGGAGAGGTGGAAACGAAGAGCAGAAAATGTAGGCTTAAAGGTCACCACTACCATGTTGTGCCGTCAGGGCTTTGAGATCTTTGGGAAACAATCTGGGTTTTTTTTACCACGTGCCATGCTTGAGCAATTGAGGAATTCTACTAGACCGTTGACATCGTGTTCAAGTAGAAGCTGCACAGCAGCACAGCAATGGTTGACTGACATCGTTTCCTTAAGAAACCGTGGTTTGAATACTTGAGATGCGTCTTGGTACAAATCAGTCAGGCATTGCGGAAAGCTTCTGCGGCACCATCCTGATCGAAGCTTAATTAACGAATTTGAAAGAGTTGCAGCCAGCGATATAGAAGCGGGCATCATCGAGGCTCAAGACTTAACCCGTCTATTGATCATTTGCTCTTGGGGTTGCTGGATTGGCAGAAGCACTAATCAAATACAATGTCAACAAACAATCAAGGGGGAGGCACGGCCTTAACCGGCCTTATCCATGGACTCATATCAAACGATTACAAACACCACGTACGAGACTCAGCATCAAGATCACGTCCCGGATTTCGATTCACTTTCTTTTCACCTTGAGGTACTGTCCTCCCTGTTCTTATTGTCCTCGACACCGCGACCTTCGCTTAGGAAAACCTTGGCGCCCCACGTCCAGCATATATCTCCCTGTGGACCTCCCTCCATTTCCTGTCCATCCTCTTCACTCTCATCAATCTCAACCTCAACTAACAGTCGAGATCAATTACGATCACGATCTTCCTTTTTTACACTGTTAAGTAACGTCAAACTCAGAGACTCCCAAGATCTCACGTACGTCTGCGCTCCTCTCTTTCCCTCCTTCCAGCTCGTTGCCTCGTACCACAACGCGTCGCCCTTAAGCTTCTTCCATGATAGCACTCTGACCTCAAAATAGCAACCTCGTCTTCGCGGACTCTTACAGCTACGGCCACGCTTTTACTGCAACCAGCACCAAGCCCCTTTCCAGGTGAGTTGTATTCGGTCTCCCCAGTCAGGAAATCACTTTTGAGCCCACCTTGCCCCGAGCTCGCACACTTTATGGTGCTATCATACCTACCCGCCGCCGTCAAGATGAATTGCGAATCACCTACTGACTTCAATCAGAACCCAAGTCATTGTTTTTATAGTCATGTCGTCCCCAACTCAATCCGCCAAGGGCGGCAGCAATCCCATCACTCCACCTTCTGCTCGACCAATCACGCCTACCAAGAGCGCTGGTACTAACCATTCGTTCAAGACCCCAAAGCTCTCACCAAGAGTCCCCACATCCCCAATGCGATACTTCTCAGAGGAGGTCCGCACCACCGATGGAATCTGCCCAACTCTCGTCATCACTAGAGGACACCGCGAGAGCACGCATTTCGAGGACTACTGCTCTACTGATCCTGAGAGAGATCAACTGAAGTACACTGAGAAGCTTGAGTAAGTCACCCTTTCAGCTTCTTTTCGCTCACTACGGCGAAGTGCCTACGCTGACTTTACTCAGACTCCTCAAGAAGGAAGTCCAAATCGCTGGAATGCTTCGCGAAATTGACAGCATCAATGATCGGATCCACGAGATGCAAAGGATCTTCGAGCCTGCTAACGCCCACCTTGAGAGGCTACAGCAGGCATACCAAGACATTGTCGCTGTCCACCAGTCCAAATTACAATTGATTGAGCAGACCAAGGCAACTTCCAATGTCCCAAATGGAACTCAGGACTTGTCAAGAGCCGCAATCATTGACGCCCACAAGGCCAAGACCAAGGTCGCAAAGCTTGAGTTCGAGGCGATGGAGATCGAAATCGAAGTTCTTGAGGCCTATGATCTCTTTGAAGCTGAAAAGTCGGCCATGGAAACCAAGTTTGCAGACTTCAAAGCTTTCCAAGTCACCCTGGAAAAGAAGTCTGTTGCTGTCGCCGGACTGAAGGATGACTACGAGCAATCTAACATCACCTGGATTGCAAAGTACAAGGACGGAGAGAGCACTGCTGCACCTGCGACCGACGTCACCGTTCATGACGCTTTGGGTAGTTTGAAGCAAGTTTCTGAGGAGAACACAACTCTGCAGAAGAAGGTTCTTGAGCTTTCCGCTGAAAAGGGTGCTGCTGCCGATGAGGTCCACGTCTTGAATCAGCGGGTCATGGCATTGGCGGCCGCCGAGGCAAAGATCCAAGCACAAGCTCAGGAACTCGCTGCCCTCACCGCTTTTGTTGATCGAACTAAGAAGGATGTCGAAGAAATGAAAAAGTCAGCAAAGACGAAGTATGTTGATGTCAAGTCTGCTATCCACGTCAAGGCCCTCGAGGACAAGATTGAAATTATGAAGCCGATTGTAAGTCACAAAACCTTCTCAAGACATTAATGCTGTGGCATGCCACAAGTTACGAGAACTTCTGAGGAAATTACTAACAATTTCTACAGTACCGTCTCGGTCGATCCATGAGATACCGCAACAACTACAGCCTCCTTCGTACAAAGTGCTCAGATCAGAATATCAACATTAACCTGGATAAGTACGAGGATGGTTATTCTGCTTACTTTGGTGGTAATGTTCTTGCCGATTCAACTATGTATCATGCTGGTTTCGATGACGAGGATACCCATGGCAGAGACTTCAACAACTTTGAGATCCTCCACTACGGTGTTCCAGCCAATGTTGTTTGTAAGTACTGAGACATTCCAAATTTTACTTCTGAATGTTACAAGATTTTCTTGAGACATGTCTAATCCTATTCTCCAACCACTCTTGATACTAACTCGCCCGTCACCTAGGGGAGCTCCGCAATGACTTCAAGATCCTCGCCGATGTCCTGGACATGGCTTCTGACATGAAGGCATTCATCTCCAAGTCCGAGAAGACCGATGACGAGTTTGGCACCATTGAGTTCAAGGAGCAATTCGACAAGGTCCTGCCCCGTATCTTCCCATCCTACAAGACCCTGGCCATTACCACCGATGAACAGTTCAAGAACGACCCTGATCTTGTCGATGCTTACGAGGAGATGTCTCGCATTGCGTCAGTGACCGCTGCCAAGAACTATGTTGAGCGGCGCAAGGGTGTTGAGGATTCTTGGGATCAGCCATGGGAGAATGCTTGGATGGAGTTTGAGGATGTTCTCTATGAGGCAAATAGTCTGTGCATGTGCTGAAGAACTCGATACGCATGAGAAAAGGCGGTATCTGAATGTCGTTTGCTTCTTTCATGGCATTATTAGAGTTCATCTCGGCGAGCGATATGCATGGCTTGCTAAGTCCTTAGGTAGTTTTGTAATATGCAGATATATCTGATCCGAGAATAATTCTTCAAAGCCGATTTTAGTTTACCTCATTCCCATGTGCTTCTAAATGTGAACAACCTTGAATTTCGAATGGAACTCACAGTCGTTCAATTCAAGCACTGTTCAAAGCTTCACAATCAAATATGAAACAGCACAACATCACCCAATCAGTAAACCAGCAGCTGAAAACCATCCCCACGACGAACCCCGATTCTATAACCACAACAAGCACCGGACCTGATCCATCCCCCCATCCTCAACCTTACCAACGCTATTCCAATATCATAACGCAAGCACATGATTTGAAAGTCCAATTCCTATTCTTCTAGATCTAAATAAATAACCACACTATTTTCTTAGAATTATAAGGAAAAATCAATTGTAATAAAGAAGCTCGAAGGGAGCTTGGGGTTACACGAACTTTCCAGACAGAGGCATTCGAGTAAAGAAAAGTCCGATCACATTCAAGAATATCACTTCCGCAAATCTAAATCATTAACAATCTACGGATATCAAATCTACTTCCTTCTCTTCTATTATAATTTTTAACAAATTAAATTTTGAATCCTAGTAATTTCAAGTTCTTCTGATCACAGCCTCTCTTTAGATGATTCATTAATTATTTATTTCACGAGTATACGATTGCCTAGCTACAGTCTTCGCCGAAATTCTTAGCTAGGGGGAAATAAGACAACCTCCTTTTGGCCAATAGCAGATATTGGTCAACCGTAGGTAACAGAACCTCATTTTCTAAATTTACCACATCTCCGAATTGTTCCCTTTTGCATTTTAGTCTTGCTCCTTCGTCTTCATGACTGGGATTCACCCCTAGATATTTATTGTTTTCTTACATGCCTGATTGCTGCCCTTACGTTGATTCTCTGTTTTACTCGAAGTGAATTCAGAGTCTCAGATCCCTAATTCTTAGAATCACTCAACTTTTCTTCCTTTTCCACCCAACAACTTCAACACGAGGGTATAACCAACAACTACCACCACAATCCATTCCGGGGGCCAATTGGAAAACCTCGCGGTGGTCACTGATACAGTGTTGGTAAGCACACTCTCTTTGGCGATCAGCATCAGTGAAACTCCTCTCCACCCTCACCCTGGGCATGACTTGCATTTAACTTGCAAGATTTTTGTCTTGATTTGCGCTGCCGCAACGTTTGACTGACCCCCGTTGTCTATAGTATCATCCAATAAGATCCAACACGTACGGTGTCTGCTCTGACATTCCTTTGTCACATTGAGATTCTCGACCGAGCAGCTCTCACTGTAAAGATGGTAGTCATCAAGGACATCGACTGGGCAGCTCTTACTGCAAAAATGGCAGCCATCAAGGACGTCGATCATCAGCCCGAGCGAGATGAAGCAGAGGTCACCATGAAATCCATCGATCATATCAGTGACAACAAGAAAATGATAGAGGAGTACGAGAAGTCTCTGCTGGAAGCTGGTGAAGATATCCCAAGACTTCAGAACGAAGAGCCAACCTTGAAGAGCCAACTGGCCGAGCTACAGGAGAGTCACGATAGAGATGAAAAGGAATTCGGTATCAAGAAGGCAGATTGGCAAAAGAAGAATGTACGCATGGAGACCATTGCTTTCTCGGCGGAGACCTGCTCTACTCCTGAGTCCGACGATAAGATTGACCTCGATGAACGCATCCGGTTGATTGAAGAGAATGCTAGACTGTTGATTCTTCGCAGAAAACTCAAGAACCTCCGCGGTAAAATTGAGCAGAAACAAAAGCAATTCAACCGGAACGCCGAGCTCATCTTGGCTGCAAAGTCTGTACGTTCCAAACTTGGCCCAAAGATTCTAGACCTCATAGACACCATCTACAAGCTTAAGTCATACCTTCCAAGCTACAAATTGCATGGCACTCACGGCGTCAACAGAACCAGTGAAGATCATGCCGTCTGTTTGGAGGAAATAAATGTATTCAAGAAGACAATTGCTGAGCTCAGATCCGAGGTCGCATCCCAGAAGTCGATCAATCAAAACATCCCTAATGCTCTTCGCGCCATCAAAAACCCCATCGAAAAGTTACCAGAAGACAAGAGCAAGAGTGTGGTCGGAAATATGGAGATTTCATTCGAACGAGGCCGCAAATTTCAGTTTGGAGAGATGGCAGGCTTGTACGATGCTGGATGTGCAGTCAGAGCTCGAAAGTTGGAGTGGCTCAGTTCAACCAACGACGAAATGATTATCGGTCTGGGCAACAAGGCATCGCATTATGTAATGGCTCTCGCGGATGCTAATCTGTACCAGGCATCATGCCCAGCTCCCTACCGACGTACCGACATATCTTTCTTCACACAACTGTATGGATACTCCCCTACTTTTGTTTGAAAGCATCAGGCTGCTCAGAAATTGTTGGAAGTGCTCGACTGGCACGTTGCTATTAAGGACTTCTGTCTCCAGGCCAACGGCAACAATTACCAGATTACCAAGTTCGGAGAGATGTCAAGAGCGCTACTGCTTAGTATCTGCGTACCCAGTTTGAACACCGAGGACTTATTGAAGCACTTCGACAAGCCAGAGTCAGTCAAGGCCATTGCGGAGCTGAAGGACTTGCATAAGACCGGATTGGCAAAGCATAATGCCTATCTCAAGAACCGGTAGGTCTATTGTGAATAATTCCACTGTTCTCCCATAAGCTAACAGTTGGGTAGTCACCGATCCTGAAAAGTAATTTCTGGAATCCGCAACGTGTCTTAAATAAGACTGATAATATTGATGGACGCTCTAAGGCTCTGGATGGATGGCTCTGAACATATCGAGGATAAGAAATTTGTTATCTTCAGTCCACTTAGATGGTTGGCAGGAGTTCTCGAAACGTTTTGACTTCCAGTTCTGGAAATGTTGGATTGTCTAGGAGACCACTTCTTGCAAGATTCCTCACAACTGGGAGAGCGGATTAGCTTCAGCCACTGGTCAATAGCTTCTTTCACAAATTTCAACAGATTACTTGGTCTAATGGAGTTCAGTCCGATGTAACTTATGTCATTCCTTGTGCTGTAACTCCTCAGTTTCTCAAAACTCATGATTCTAAGAATCAATTGGAGGATCCAAAGCTTTTCTAAAGACTGTCAAGTGGGTTCTCACAGAAATCTTTAGATCAAATGGTTTTTATTCTGATTGTGATCGTGAGTTGAATGTTCCAAGTATCATTACTGGCCCGGACTTCATCCTATACTCTATGCCATTTATGGTTGGCGCCAACCAGAGAACACGTTAAAACTGAACTCCTTGAGAAGCGTAGTTCAATTGTGAAAGAGATTTGGAGACCTCCTGAATAAAGCTATAGAACTAATGGTCTGTGCTCTAACTACATAAGCGAGAGTAGGTACCATCACATAACCCTGTTTGTTTACTTGAGCGGATTCTCGAGAGCTAGCGTGGATGGCCCGACCCACCTTGCTGAGCTTCTCCCAGCCTTGATGCTCAGACTCTACAGGGGAAACCAGGACTTACAGGCAGAGTTTTAAATCCTATCACAGCTGAAGCCCTTGGTCTTTCGTACTGTAATTTAACAATTCCGAAGCTCAAAGTCACGAATCGTCGAATTCACCCAGACTCGAAAAAGGAACCGGCATCTAGTCCTACCAATAATCGAGTCGCAACTAAGCATTAAGACATCGAAAGCAATTCCTCTCCGTGTGCTGTGTCACTCTTTACCTTTTAGAGCCAGGAACCGAGTTATTCTCATCGCTGCATATCGAATTCGAGACCAAAGCTAACACCATTGTCACACGCATTGCACACAAGAATGAAGGACTTTACGGGCTAGGAGGCCTCGCCAGGCACGATGACGAAGCTACAGCTCGACGACATAATTACCGACCTTCAGAAGCTAGCCACCATGATCGCAGACATGAAGGAGACCAGGATCTCTGTCGAAAATGAGCACAGAGAATTCGATCGCCTGGATAGAAGTGCTAAATACATCCAAGAACATGCTGAAGATGAGGTGCGCGAGCTGAAAGCCCTCAAATTGAGATTTCATATTGCGCAGGACGGATATCACCGTGCGCTGGCCCGCTTGGAGGAGCAACAGCGACTAAACCAAGAGCTAATCTCCAAATAGCCCTCAAATACACTGGGAATGAATGCTGACTCGGTAGTTGTAAGCTTGGACGTTGGCGAAGGAGTCCTGAAGCTGCCAGTTGCCGTCGAGAAGGAGGCGAAGCAGAAAGATGATAATATCATGGGAGAAGGTGACATGAGATCGGACTTCAATCGAGGAGACCCGGAGCTGTCTTTTGATCTCAATGAGATGAAGCACAGATTTGACACACTCGCGAGGGACCTTCGTAACATGAAAGCGGTTCTGAACCAGATTGAAGGAGGGGTTGCAGGCGCCAACAATTCGAAGCTAGGTTCGGAATATAAATTGTAGAAACTCAAGAAGGTCTGTTTCGAGAAAGAAGCAGCCCTAAGAAAGTCTTTGTATGAGACAGCGGTATCTGAAAACCGTCGAAGAACGGTCTTAGCGAATGCTTTTAATCAAGGTGCAGGGGTAGAAGCCACCATTGGTCGTGATCAGCAAGGAGGCGAAGGAGACAAATAAGATTCGATTAACCATACGTTCAGTTTATTGGGCACTATTAGTAGTCTGGAGGATACTATTAGCTATTTGAGAGAGTAACACGAATCGGGAACGAGAATAGCGCACGAAATGGACGTCGACCTGAAAGTCAAACGCGGGATCAAAGAGACCTGAGACCTATAAAGAAAAGAAACGGAGCCTTTGATGCGTTTGGCAACTACACTCGCACGCCACAATCTTGAGCATCATAAGTTTCCGTGGACCATCCCCAAAAAGGATATCATCGAGGAGGGGAACAGCGCGGCCCACGGAGGATCGGCCGTCGCTCATGCATTGATGTACCAATCCTTCTTTCCGGCCAAGCAATATGATGATGAGCAGGCTCATTTATTCTCAATTGCGTACGGTTTCCTGCCCGAGATTGTATGGAAGCATCAACACATTGACTGGTTCATTCAGCTCGTGGACTGGCCTTCTGAAATGAAGGAGTTCCATCGGACCCCGGCTCAATCAATTTCTACCGTACCGACTTCTATAGAAATTTTGAGCAATTGAAGAAGCTCATACTCGGTAATCCTGCTCTCGGGGCATTAATATCTGCTCCTTCAGCTGCACATCAGCGCTCTCGATCATCGAGGCCAAATTTCGACGACTTCAGATTCTGAGCATCTTTATTAGTTTAATTAACACCTCACATCATATGCAAAACACATTTGCCGACCCCAAAGAGTGATGAATTCTCGCATCTACAGTACCTGGCTCTGAGACCCGATGGATATGAATCCTGGTCCGAGGCTCAATATTTGCGTTTCCAGTGAAGTGGTTCAGCAAACACACTCTGCAGCCCATGTCTCATGCCAAGATTGTATCAAAATTAGCTATTAAAGTCAGAGAATAGTTCTGTAACTCCAAAGCTTCCACCTCTGCTGATAGTTTCTCATAAGTTCTCAGAATTAAACTCGAGTTTGAATTAATTATTTGTCCTGTTTGTCGTTATATCCCAGGCAAGGTTCGCTTCTTCGGTCAAGAATCGGCTCTCCTTGACTAGACCTACGATTCTTATATTATTTACCAGATGATTTAGCCAGTTGATTTAGTTGGTCATCAAACGGTGTTATCAAAAGTTTCCTGAATTTTCCAAATAATGGTCGAAGGAGACAAGCCCATCCAGGGGTTTGCTCACGAAGAAAGTCTGTCTATCCTTCAAGTGTTGCCGAATCAACACACTCTGGCTCCGAGATCCTTGTGTAAGCACCTCCATGGATCATAGAGTAGTTGGATATGTTTTTATGCTTCTGAGCTTGCCTGAACGACACTTTTGCCGGACTAGCTTCCTCGGTTATTCTTAGCTTCATCTCAGCATTTGGCGCTGCCACAGAGAACCTCAACTGCCCGAGACGCGACGCGTATTTCCTCACCTTCAACATTTTTCGACTTATGGTTTGTACAATTTCCTTTTACCGTCTCCTTCTCCTCAACTACATCATTTCTCAAGAATCTGGAGACGTACTTCGGTGCTCGGCGACTTGATCGAGATGGAGGTCAGCAACAACCAAGAGCACCGCAAATCGCTGACCTCTCCTCCGAGGGAAGACATTGAAACTTTTATGGGCTCAGACTCAGAAGAACGGCTTCCCCGACGACGACTTTGCAGACTTCCTACCCGCAGGATGGGTTGGCGACGGGGAGAAAAAATCTGTGTCGGGCTACAAACCACGGAAGCGTGGCCCTGGCCATATGAGCTTGAAGTCACCAAATATTGACTCTCCACACTCAAATACCCTCCACAGGTCGACTCTTAAGCAAGGGTCATCGAAGGCGACCATCCCAGGTTCACGGGCTGTCGACAGTTCATCTCTTCCGATCTCTACTAAAGACCTTACCACAACTAAGGAGCCCAATATTGGATCAATTGATAATGTATCCATGGCAGCCACCACTGAGAAGAAGCAAAGCTCCGTATCGATCTCCCGTCTTCAGGTACCATCCTCTTTGCTTCGCCAACCGCGCACAGCCGTAGAAACGCTACAAGAGCAAAACAAATCTCTCAAACTGGCAGTCGAAAGGAGGGACCGAGAGCTCAAGCATGCAAATCTCCGGATAACAAAATTTCAATCAGCTATAGTCAAGGCTGAAGAAGAGCGAGCAAAGGTTGAGAATATCTTCCAGGAGAAGGTTAAATCTTTACAGGAGAAGCTGAGAGCAGTGGTACCTGCACCGGAGTTGCAGATGGAGAGAGATGAAATAGAGGGCCAGCGTCAAAAAGCTACATCAGAGCTCAAGAAGTTGAGAGAGAAGAGCGAGAAAGTAGCCAAGAGGTTTTCAGTCGCGGGCAAGAAGCTTATTGTGGTCAACGAAGATCTGGCCATCGCCAATGTACAGATCACTTCTCTGACAGTCGCAAGGAAGGATCTCGAAAACACCATCCGAAGCCTCAATAGAACCACAGAAAATTCCAGAATCTCGCAACATCGGCTACAAGCACAACTACTACGAGAGCAGGCGAGCAATATAAGATTCCAGATCGAGATCAATAATCTGACTGCGTCAAATTCTGTTCTGTCGGAACAACTCAATATTTCTCGAACAACCTTAAATCGATCTGCAGCAAACTCTAAACAGTCAGCGGAGTCATCAACAGCCATCAATGAGCTCAAGAATCTCAGATTTTCCTTCAATAAGCTCACAATCGACCTAAATAAATCTTTACGAGATGTTGAAGACATTCGTCACGACAGAGATTCTTACAAGGCCGACTACTTCCGAGCGCGAGAGCAAAGAGACGGTGCTAAAACTAAAGTTCTTGAGTTAGAGATGAAGTACAGACGACAGTCTCGCAAAATTGAGTCACTTGTTAAGGAGAAGCAAGAGTTGGAGGAACAGCGCGATCTTCTTGATCCCATCGTTCAGATTGGTGTTGATGTCAGGTTACGAAATCTTGAATGGGCAAGGGAGACAGTTCTCAACATTCCTGCGACCGACATCGACAGGGCTATTATCCTCAGTGGGAACATTGCAGCTCATAGAGCGAATGGTGTAGTCGATGCTGCAATGTTCGAGGCCGATCTCGTGCCAGAGGAGTACATTGAAGAGGCTTCAGAGGTATTCGAGAAGATGTACGATGTTAAGCCACGGGATATCGGACGCTGGTCAGAGAAGATGCTGAGACTCATCGACTGCCGAGCAACAGTCCTTTCTCTCAAGGCAGTTAATAAAGCCGGCAACTCATCCGCACTACGCAGAGAGCACGAAAAGCTAGAAGACTCATTGTTCAAAGACCATGATCTTCTCACGCGCAGGACGTTTGAGAATAATCCAGATGTCGAGCATCGACTGGCGAGAATGGAAGAGTTGACGGAAATGATTGTAGACATTGAAAGAAGTAAAGCTGGGCGGCGGAAATAGTCCCGACTTGGTGTAAGTCTTGCATCCTGGTTATCATATATCCTTGCTAATTGGTGCTTCAAGAAATCAACGAGGTTGTGCTGCGGTTCTAATGACCAAGAAAATTCTGCCATACTGATGTGTCATGTTATGCTTGAGTCTTTTTGAGTAGATTGCTTTGTAGAGCTGTGGTGTCAATTGACGTGGAAATGTTGGAGTATATCTGGGATCAAGCATGAATATGAGGTTTTCTCGTGTCTACCTTTGAATATCGTTCTTGAGATTCAGGCAATTGAATTCTCCCCTAATCGATCGATACTGGCTCGGCGCTGCGATAGCCAGTAGCAGCATCATCTTCAATTTGGGTCTCAGAGCTAGTCGACGGCATGAGTTATCGAAACGCAAATCGCAAGATATTTTTGTTAAAGCAGATACTTCCCCTCTTGAAACTCATATCAATCGAAGCAAATAAAAATTGAGCTGTACCACAATGAATAATGTCTTTCCTGGTAAAGTGAAGCCGACAAAGCACGACTTAAGATTATGAGACATGATCTTACTAAGGGACAAGTTTGATAGAGATCCGGATAGGGGGCTGTCCTATCATGATATTCAAGCGTCAAAGCTTACCAATAGTATTTGTTTTACTTGGAAGCTTGTTTACCTGTACTGAAGGAGGCTAAGAAAATTCGGTTAATAAGTGGAGTCGGCGGTGGTGATGACCCGCCCTGCTGGGTTGCAGCTATTAAGTAAGCAGTCTCTCATTGGCCGTACCGTTTAGCACCCTTGAGCAACTCTTACTTTGGTACTACAACGAGAGGACTTAATTGGTCTGCTACTATTGTGCCGTGGAGAAATACAAGTGCTTCACAAATAATATCTGATGCTGTTCTATCTTTGTCTCCGCATCACAGCCTTGAGATTTGCTTGTCTCCATTGGTCCTGTTTTACTAGATAGCTGTACGCTCGAAGTCTATAAGTATGAGAAGAATGCCATGAAGTTACGTTCTGACCTATGCCGCAGCAGAAGTTGTATTTACCTTCAAATTTTCCAATCATGGCTCCCAGATCTCACGACTATCCTCTGGAAACAGACCAGATACAAAGGTCCATACTCAAACAAGCGCAACCTGCCGCTTCCGCTCAGGATGATCAAACAGCTTATCCAAGGCGGGTTTACGGAACGCCTCTACAGGATACTGATGTCCTTAGTCTAGAATCTGCCGGAGTTTCTATTCATCCTTCGGCTTACGGCGATGCGTATGGCGAGATTGGCGATAGGAAGTCTGGGTTAGGTGCTCCTGTCACTGACGATGGTCGTGTCAATATTCGAATCAACCGCTTCAATCGCGGTCTCTTTCGGGTTTTCACACCTGCTTTACGACAAAAAGTCGAGCTTGTGGATGAGAACAGCTCATCTCCTCTTCCTTACATTCCTACTTCTATAGGTGGCAGTGAAGGAGTTCCTCCGCCACCGCCGCTGAATATGGTAGTCCAGGTCAGCATGTTCTCCTGATTTCTTCGGTGATATCAGTTCTGATCCCAATACTTGACATATCCGTTCCCAGGTATATATAGGAGTAAGTGTTAATATTCTAAAGGTTGTGGGCTCGAGGGAAGAAGTACCACCGTTCATCGCCTTAAGGAAAGTACTCAAAGAAACATGCGGCCATCGAGTTTGGCTAGCTACACATCCTAATTTCAAGGACTTCGTCGAGAATAATGGTTTAGAGTTCTACAGCATCGGCGGGGATCCCTCCCGGCTGATGGCTTTCATGGTCAAGAACCCTAGCTTGATGCCAGGATTTCGCAGCGTACTGAGTGGAGACGTCCACGAAAGAAGGAAAGACGTCGCTGAATATTTCCAGGTCTACTAGCGATCTTGCTTCAAATCTGGGTTCGGAATGAGTTTATAGACTTACGGTGATACCTCCAGGCACTCCGAGCACTCTGCGAGCGAACCTTCACAAAAACACTTCGTTGCGGAATGTATCATAGCCAATCCTCCGAGCTTCGCCCACATCCATATAGCGGAGAAACTCGGCATTCCACTCCATATCATGTTTGCGATGCCCTATTCTCCCACCCAAGCGTTGCTACATCCATTGGCTAGTACCCAGTCCTCTAACGCCGACATTCAAATCACCAATTATTTATCTTATTCTATGATCGGAGTTTTGATGTGGCAAGGTCTAGGCGACATCGTGAACCGTTTCCGAGAGAAGTGTCTCGGTCTGGATCCAGTGAGTCTAATATGGGCCGTCGGAATGGGAAAGGAGTTTTTCCTGGGATGGTACGATAGAGTTACTGGTCTAGTCTCGCAGCCTCATACGGGAGCCTAGAAGGAGGGACCTGTTGGCTTTCTTAAAGGCTTAGGTAAAGGTGTGGGAGGATTTATCGCAAAGCCAGGCGCTGCTCTGTTCGCTCTGCCCGCCTATCTGATTAAAGGGGTTTATAAGGAAGTGGAAATTCTTCTTCGGTAGCAATGCACAGAGCTACATTGTGGCGTCCAGAACGGCCCCGGGCTACGAGGATTGGCTGCAGAGCTCTGATGAGGAGAAAGAAGATGTGATCGCACGTTGGAATTTGAGCCAGAAATACCTAACCAAAAAGCAGTCTCACGATGATTTGATGCGACCGACTCTAGAAAATCAGCAAAATTTGGACGTGGAGGTCACGGAGACCTGCCGGGACGGACATGCTGCCTCAAGTTCCTCTCTGTTCACCAGTGCAGCTGCTTCGACTATAGGTAGAGAATCTACTTCGTCCATTACGTATAGTTCACTAGCTGGACAGGGGCTCTTGGGTGCTACCGACACGGATGAATCTATTCGGCAGGCAGTTGAGGATATATCCCATAGAAGTACGGAAGAAGAAGGTCCCATTGGAAATACGCTCCAGCTTGACCGAGAATGATAAGATATTGAAAGCAGTCAGCCAAATGACGCGTTAGCAACAAGTGAAGCTGATGTTCGCCAATGTGTGAGGGAAAGATTGGAAGACGAGGGAAAACTGCAGCGAGTCACGGAGCAGGGCCTATCGAGACAGAGTCAAAGTATCACATTGCAGCCAGATACCGTAGCACGTAAGTCTTGTGACGTTAGGCAACTTCTTTCGTGCGCCACAGGATCAGGGCATCTTGCAGGTAACACACGGAGTGAGTTTGAGGCACAACAGACCCAGAGTGGGGAGAAGACTGCACATGAAAAGACGGAAGAAGCTATTGTAATGGCCTATGTCGCGAAGCAGAGCCTCCTGGAAATGATACATCGACACAAGGGAAAAGGGCGTGCTAGCTTTGTCGATGACAAAGATGATGAGGATTTGCAGCAAGCGCTGATGCTGAGTATGCAGGATCATGGATATGATTATACGGTGGCACGTCGGTGTGGGCAAGCTTTGGCGATAGAAAGGGGAAATTTGCCATATATATGTTGTTTTTTCAGACAAAATGATTTCAATGTATCGAATCTTCACTGCTGTTGTCAACGGCTCTCATGTGTCTCACTATCCCTCAAATAGCCAACCTGCCAGCCATCCTTCCAATGACACCAATCCCACCAATCTCGCTCCTGGCGCTTTCCTCGCTAGCACTACTGTTTCTACCTTCACATCTTCCAAGTCGACTAGCAAGACTGACAGCTTCTTCTTCCTTGAAGATCCGCTCATCACGCTCTCGCCGCTCCATCGTACATCTATTGCAGCGATTCTCTTCCACGGGCGTCGTGTAGTCGGTCTCATCCTCTCGCATCTTTTCGTACGGCTTAGATGTGTGCTGGTCATCGTCGCATGATACAGTAGACTCCTTCCAGCTAATCGCACATCGTCTGCAGCGCTGTAAAGATATCAGTGTATATTCCTCACGTCTGGTCAAAAGGAATAGCTTACCTCGTGTTGGCAAAAACGGCATTCAGAATACTGGGTAGTCTCTCTCCCAAGATAATTGACTTTGTAGCACGCGCAGCAAATCCAATCCCATCGAGATGTATTCGGGAGCTTGGGAGTACCTGGGATGGTAACGATATCTGGGGGTGTGGTGTAAGACATATTGTTATTGAATGTCAGGCCTGTCTTGGAGACGGATCGTGTGAGTCGCACTCGGTCGCCCTGGTAGGCAGGAATGGTCAAGTTTTGCCCCATGTCGTGAATGGTGGTTGCGACTTCCGAATCGACAGGTTGTTTGTTTACATTGGTAAGTGGCGGGGAAAGTTGCTATCAGGCGAAATTCGCGTTTTTGTGTACGAAGGTGGACAAAAGTCGCGAAGTTCGCGAAACTCGGGGTCAAAATTCAAAGATGGAGGAAGGAACGACCGACCGCTTCAGCAAATTTGACCAATGGTCATGCTTTAGACTGTAGGTATTGAACGACTATTTCATTTTTCGCCGTTCATCGAGAGTGGCCAAAATCATCATCAAGAAATCCGTACATTCGCTAAAGTAGCAGCAGGGATAAAACAAGGCGCGAAATTCCAAATCAACATATCGACTACAAACTAGATATCGATTCTGCCTTCTCCCTTGCTTATAAGATCACTCCTAAATATGAAGACTAGAACTTAGTCATCTAAAAAAAATGTTCATTCTTCCTTCCACGGTTCTATTCCCCAGCACAAAATCAGGACTAACGTAACTAAAAAGGCCAGAGACAGTGGAAATTCTGCCCGGAAAGGGCATGATATCGCTACTTTGTGGTAGCTCAAGATAACCCACGTGAAGAGTTAACGGAATCAGGGGACTTGTATTCAGAAGAAGAGGTACCAGTATGATCAATTTGCGTGTGAGCTCTTCAACTCCTATGAAGGCGCTGATGAGGTTTAAGCCTCATAGAGTGTCGAAAGGATAGCATAGTAGCAGGTAGACTACAAAACTATATTTACACTATTACGAACCCCTCTTTGTATCTTGACAATATAGCTTGATTTGACACTGGCTAAACAGTACAGAGTTCGGTGAAATTCTGATTATTTTGGTGGAATTGGCATTTGGTGGGTGGATCGAAACGCACCGATCGCGTTACCATGTCTTAAGATAAAGTACTGAACCTCAAATAATCGGCTCCGAAAACAACTGGTTATAATCCTGGTAGCTGTAGTCATAAAAGATTCGCACCTCTTAGCCATGCCCAGTGGAGATAGTTGATCTCATGCTGGCCTGATTCTCTGCTTTGACTCCGGTCAAGGACTTGCGGTGATGTATAATTTATGATTCAGTCTCTAGCCACAGACGGGTCCAAGATGTTACGGTAGGCCTCTATTCCACAGCTTGAACAACAAGAAGTGGAACAAGTTTCCTCTCTAGAATCAAACACGAAACAACCCGCACCTACCGCCATCAGCGAGAATCGACAGCTGGAACTCTTCGCAACCAAATATCCACAATGTCGCACCGATTCTCCCAAAAACCCAACTCCTCGTTCTCGTCACCATTTGCGATGAGAACCACCCCGTTGACGAAACACCATTCCATCTCACAGACGAAAACACCGAATTTATCAAGCGAATAAATAGCTCAGGATTGGCATTACAAGCTCAACACCTCCACAACAAGCTCAGAGGCTTCAGGCACAGTAGAATAAGGTTTTGATTCTCACTGACACCGACGCAGTGGATTTTGAGGAATTCACGTGGATGAGTTAGCTTGTTGCTATTGATGAGATATTGAAGCTAGTCACATTGCAGTATACCGAGACGGATGAAGTTTTCAAGGAAGCAGAAAGGGGAGTGGGAGCGGGATGTTGTGGATGACAAGGTTCGGCAAGAGTCTCAAATGGAAGCAAAGGAAGAGAAGTCCTGGCTTAAGCACGGTCGCGGAGCTAGAGCAGGATACGAATCTGGCCGAGCAGTCGACAATGGACCCTATGCTAGATCCTCGACGATCAGATCAGAAGTACCGAAGTCTATCCTCCCTAGTATACCCAGCCAAACTCATCGTAAGAACGAGCCAAATTCATAGAAAGCCAGAGAAGGAGTTTCAGCACCCTGACGAGCGAGCCATGTAAGCAGCTGTGGGTCGATCGATCAGAATGATGATGCTAGAAAACGGAATTCCAATGAATGACACCTGGGAGCTCAAGTATCAGACTCCAACCAGAGGATCACGGAATACTAAGCAGCTTTACAGACACTCTGCCACTAATACAGCAGGAAATTGTCTAGATTGAAAGGAAAGTCAAATATCCTAGCAGACCAGTTCGCCCAGTTCTCGCTAGTTGTAGCAAGAGTCAAAATGGGCCTAAAGAACACGGCAAATCTATAGAAAATCCGAGGACACTCAGGACAGAGCCCAACATAGCACAGTTCAATCCACCGGTCCCCACCATCGCTGATCATTATCTGCAAGAAGAGAATGCTACAAGGAAGAAGGGAAAGAAACCTAGAGAATCATTAAGAGAAAATGGAAGAGGCACCTCGAGAAGCGCATACTGTGGTATCAAAAGCTTAGTAAGATCTCATGGCTTGGTGAAGAGGGAGATGAAGTTTCTTAGGCTTGAAGCGTATCTTGTGATTGACATAGTTGGATTCGTGGACAACACGTTATTGAGAATTCCTCATATCCCAGCTTACAGTGATAGATCTAGTGCCTGCCTATTCGTGGCATCATATTTGATTACAGATGAGTCTGTACAAATTAGTGTTCCAAACAAAAAGTCAGTTACACCTCCGGGTGGCAAACAAACATTCGATGACTTCTTGACACGTTGCTGGGTAGTGAAAGTCCATGCCCGGCCACATCTTGCAACCATCTCCAATCTCAAGGAAGCTAGCAGCACATCCTTTGTAATAAGCCACAGACAAATTCCCTCCACGTACGTAGAAATACAGTCAACTCAGATCAAAGATTCGCCGGAGAATTGGTAGCTAGAACCTGTGTCATCAAAGTCAGCCATGAAACCCAACTGTCCAGAAAACGCGATGCTCACCTGACCTTCGAGCCCCCCTCGTCTTTCCAGTCCTTCTTCTGTCATACAATATAATCATCTCAGTCAAAGCTTTGACTCGGTCAACTCTGCTGAGAACATCGGCATCCGTGTCAAAATGTTCCCTTGGAAGTCCTGGATACTTGCGCCTAGGTGACGGGTAAGTCAGTAATACATATATTGGAAGGATCTTGAAGAAGTTGAAGAAGACATGTCTCGAGATAAAACTTGAGACACACAGAAATGGAAGCCTTGGTCTCCCCATTTACTTACAAGACGGTGCCAATAATATCGAGGGCTTGATGCTTCTGGGCCAGCGGGCGATCAAGACCTTCATTGAAGAGTATGAGTGTCTTGATTGTGGCTTCGTAATCAATGGCTTCCAACATCTTACTTGGCATAGTGGCATACAGACAAGGTCTAAAGTGGTAAAGCTCCTCGAAAATGTTAGTCTTTTCTGGCTTCAGTGCCTCAAGTTCATGTTCGAAAGCGGTTTCGTCAGATCCGGCGGTATCTGGAACTTCCCCATCATTGGCTGATGGACATGCGGAATCGCACTTTGTCTCTTTGGTTGCCCATTCTCTTGAAAGTTTGTTGAGGACAAATAACGACCCGTCTGCCATTCCGTTTCCTATACAAATTGAAGATCAGCAGCTTTCTTCGAACATATGTTTATACCAAGATAGGGCGTGTCTCGAGGGAAGCCTTAGAAGGGTTGATTTCAAGACATTCCGATACGTACCACCATGCGCTGCTTTGTAGCCCCTTTCAATTATGGCTGAGTCCACTGTATGCTTCTTGAGGAAGTATTCACCCGAGATTTTATCCCATGTCTTGACATGCCAGAGTGACATTTTTGCCTCCTCCAAGAAACGAGTCCTTATATCAACGCCAACCTGAAACAAAGGGTCCTTCACCTGCAACTCCGTCTCAAGCTTGGCAACGTTCGTCTGCATTCTATTGATCTCCTCCTTGAGTTGCTCAACTTCATCAGTCTTTGTTTCCATTATTTCCATTTTTCTCTTGAGTTCCTGCATATTATCCATCTTCATTTCTAGTCTGATGTTTTGGTCCTTCAACTCTTGGGTCTTGACAGAGTATCTGTCTCCCCTCAACTTGGCTTCCTGTTCGAGATCCTTGATCTTAATAGCGTATTGGTCTTTCTTCAACTTCGCAGTTTCGGCTTCCGCAACCAACTTCTCGTTCTGGCGCACTACCTCTTCGAATCGTTGACGTAGGTCCTCTGTATACATGCGAGCAGTCTCCGCATCGTCCATCATTTCCTGGATATCTCTTCGCATGATTGTTCTCTCCGCATTGACGATAGCAAGCTGGGCTTCGGCTGTTCGACGATCCACCTTCGCCTTCCTGATGCCAAACTCGAGCTTATCGCGGAGTGCCTCGCTTGTTTCCAGTGAGCTCAGGGCTTTTGACGCTGGCAAGGTGTTCGAAGCCGAAGGTGCGGCGTAATTCAAATTTGCAAGAACAATTGGTTTCGCGAAGACTTGGGGTTCGTATTCGAGGGCCTTAGGATTGAACTGTACTAGTGGCTTCGAGGCCGGGCGATAATTCTCTTTTGTGTTGCTCATGATAGCAGATTTCATAAGTTGAGGAACTGTGATGCAAAATCTAGGATTGAAGTAATGTTGTCGAGCCAGAGGGAGACAACTGAAAGGTGAAAATTCGAAGGAGAACGGCTAAAGATGGACAGAGCCATCTGTTTGGAATTGTGCTGCATTAGGAAGGCGCGTGAAAACAAGCGAGCCAATCAGCGAAGGCTAACAGAATCACAGTGTGGAAGGCGCTGGTCTTCGAATAAGCGAAACAGGTACTGGAAATGTTAAGGCAAATCGGTTTGTGGTCAACCGCTTTGTCTTTGTCTAGTATACATGGTATTCCTTTTTGATAGCTCTAAGGTAATATGGTTGTATGCAAGCAAAAACCATTTCCTGTTGTTTATTGACTTGCCACACGTGACCTTTTAGTCTCTACCTAGGTGGGTAAACATTCAGGAAACTTCTGTCATCCTCACTCCGGATGCAACTCCTCAATACATTATGTAGGCAACTACCTTAGCTAGGCTTAACTGCACTTAAGCTAGCCAAACTAAGCCAAGGGGCACCCTCAAGAAACATTCTTATTCACATAGATACCTTATCTATTTCCGCTTTCTTTTCCTTCGTCGAGATCCAACTGGTACTGGCAGAGCACTTTCTTGATCTCTGCCTCGACTGGCTCCTTCCCCTTGCGCTGTACCTCTGATATCGGCGTCTTGTTCTCAAACTTCAGTTCTCTGAAAGCCATTTTGAGCGAGTTCGGTCTTTCGTGGTGAACTTCTTCATCATCATCTTCATCATCGTCTTCATCTTCTCCATCATCCCCATGTTCTTCCTGATCTATCTCTTTCCGCCCTGCATCCATCATGTCTCCACTTGCAAGCACCCGATCCGCCGACGCAATCGATGCTTTAGCCTTGATAGTCAGAAGATTCGAGGATGAGAATGTAACGTCGGTGGAACAGCTTTCTTGGCTCGCTGAGCTCACGCCTTCTCCGGCATCTCCAAGTGATGACTAGAAATGCATATCAGAGTGGCCAGGTACAAGAGCCGGATTTTTTGTTTACCTGGTGGCTGAATTATATTCAGATAAAGGAAGGGTAATGTGCGCGCGCGCTCGTGGCACTGTAGACGTCGTGAAAGATGGAGCTGATTGAACATTGATGTGATGGGTCGTTGGTAGTGCAAAGACTCAGATGGCGACGCGCAGAGTTTCAGAGTTGTGACATGGTATGTTGTTCGGTATCGTGGAGGTATGGATGTCCAGATGTTTTTCAAGGTGGTGATTTGAGAAAAAAAAAAGGAAAAGAATGTAGATAGAGAAATACCCGAGAAAGCGAGATTTATTCTCGTCCAGCTCTGCATCAATCAAAAGATGAACATCTACCCCGATCAACACTCAACAAAATCAAAGCAGGAGATGCGCGAAGCTCTCCAATAGAATGTCACGAGTTGGGATACTGAAATGAGACACCGAGTCTCTCATGGTTTCAGACTTGCAAATATCTGTGGACTCAAGGGATACATTAGTGACTGGAGGATTTGGCTGATTATCTCAAATGAAACAAGCAGCTCTTTTGCACCATGAGAAAACCGCTGCGAAAGTCACGAAGTAATTTTCCGACTACAAGTTGAGCAGTGGTTGATTGTGGAGCGTCATTTTAGACAATCGTAATATGCACAGGCTGTGATTGTACACAAAATTAGCTAGGGAAAGCAATCCTACCAATTCCATCACAAGAGTCAGCTGACTCTCGACAGGAGGTGCCTAGCAGAAGCCCGAAAGTATTCACCCTCGTGATTGGAGCGAAGTATCAGCATAAGTAAACCTGCTGGAAATCGCCAAGCATTTCAAGAATACAGAACAAACTCCTCTGTCCAGCCATATATGGCAGACAAGCAACAATCTACCAGGTTCTACTATCCATACAAAATAGTATCCCATAGCTTCTCAACAACAAGTACAACTCAACTAAGATGTGCCGGAAAATACAAAACGAGTGTAGCAAGCAATGAGAAGAAAAGTGTCGCCTACTACCTCAGGAGTCCGGCCCTCCTCGTTTCGTTTTTCCTTGTGCACACAACCGTTTCATTCAACGAGCTCTCCGCTCTTCTGAGCAGTCTCTGACCTTCTGGTGTACCCTCGAGAGTCCTTTGTCGAGCCGAGTTGCAGATAGTTATGAAAGCAGCATCGAAACTCAAGCGTAAGTTAGGCATGCCGTTGCCACCATTCAGTATGCGGGCGGTGGCATGAAGTTTGAATGCTTGAAGAAGGACAGGTCCAGCAGCGGTGATGGCTCGGAAATTGCACCGGTATAAGTCCGAAAACGCTACTTGGAACTTTGCAGCATCACAACCACCTACCCTGAGAAGTGCTAGATCTGCAAGGACATTACCATCTTGTGCTGCTGCAGTACTTGCTGAGAAAATGTCGTGATTGAGCATCAGGCTGTCGTGGGGCTTGGGCTTGGATCGTTCGAGGAACGCGAGACGGACTGCAGCTCCGACCTGGATCAATGGCTCTTTTGCAACGCAGTCTTCCTTCAACAGTGTTAGTTCCTGCTCAAGATTTGATGCATTTGTCTTTGCGTTAGAGGTTAGGTCCTTCTGCTTTGTAAGCTCTTTCTGGAGGCCACTGATTTCCGTATCTTTGGTGTTAATCTGTACAAGTCTATCCGCGATAGTTGACTGACAAGTCTCGAGTGTGCGCTTCAAGTAAGCGTTCTCAGTTCCAAGAATTTCCATCAATGTGCGGATACCCTTACTCGCTACCTCCATGTCATTTATGGCGTCAAGAATATCTGCTGCGATACCAGTAGAGTTGCCTGCGACCTCCTGATCTACTTGGCAGAGGGCGTTGTGGGAATTATCCTGGTCGTCCGCGTTGGCTTCGGCCGGTGACAGCGCAGTGTCAACTGTCATACAGTCCCGATTAATCTTGAATTCTTTGGTGAGGTTAAGAAAAAAGCCTTTGAGAGTCGCAGGTTCTGTTTGCGCCAAAGCAGCTTCTGAATTTGCTGCCTCGAGATGTCGCTTGCATCCTGCTAGTTCGACTTCCATCTTATTCAATTTGATTTGATCTTGTGAATGTAGCAGGGATGCCTGTTTGATTTCTGTGTATTCAGTGCAATCGTAGAAAGTATCCAGCATCTCCCAGCTCACGAGGCGGGTTCTCCCGAAAGTTGGCGAGTCCTCTTCACTGAAATGACTTGCGAGCTTGGCCGAGAAGTGGGCAGATCGTAAATTGCCTGATGGCGTATGATAAGAACCAGGGCTAGCCGAAAATTCCTTAATATCTTGAGATTGCACCCTTTTCTGTTCGCTGAGTATACAGACAGACCTCACACTTTGTAAAGTCCTATCATCGCTGCGAGATAGCATAGAAATGAGGCCTGTGTGATGAGTCTGCTGCTGATCGTTGAGAGATGGCTCGGGTGTTGGCTTCACGACCTTGTCATCTTTCTCTTTCGACATATTTGCCATACTCTCTGCGTGTGTTAGCATTTATCAACTGGCCTCTTTGTTGGAATGGAAAGCCTGTCTCTCACGATCCGTACCTTTCGCTGTAGAGGCACCGATCTTGTAATGTACGAGTCCGGACTCTTGTCCGGGCTTGGTATCGCAGGTAGAACCCTAGAATGACGCATCGCGGGTGTTCGAAAGTGTGTATGGATCTACCAATCGATCCTGAAGTAGAGTGACGCGTGGTAGGGGGACTTCGAGTTTCATTGTTTTTGAAGAATACCTCAAGTGAGGCGACCTCAATCGGGGAGTCACCTGACATGACCATCATCTCGTTTCGCGCCCCAAAGGTGATCTCTGTTCTCAAACGCTGCGAGCCATCTATGTCCTCGATCAAAGACTTATTATCCTCTGAATCGCTTGAATACATTGGGCCTAGATCAGGGGTACCATAGATCACCACTTCAGAGGAATATCTTCAGCTTCCTCCCAGACATTTTGGATTTGGATCGGAATCAACAACTTCAGCCGGTGAGACGCCTTTCAAAGAGGTTACACACCGTGAATGCTGGCATTTTACCTTTTGCCTGCTCATCCTTCAGAATCGGTTCCGTGTGCAACCTCACTTTCATCTTCGCTTCCACTTCCTGATTCACCACTGTCTTCACCTGTCTCGGCTGTAACATCCGAACTATCCTCCTCCTCTTCTGTCGGATCATCTATATCTGACGAATCACTCTCTTCGGAGTCGTCATCGACCTCAGATATAGAAGCAGCAACGCTTCCTACCCCGGTGCTACCATTTACAAACTTTAAGTGCTGCCCCTCTACCTCACTATCTTCATATTCCTATAATTTTTGATTAGCAATTCATCATAAGACGATGAGAACACTTACAAAGGGCTGAAAGATTTTCCTTCCCTTGCCCTTCCCTCTACTTAGATCCACAATCTCCTCCATGATATCCTCTATCCTGCTGAGAAGTTCCTTGGCCTTCGGATCTCCCTCGAATTCTCCGGAAGACAATCTTTTGCGCCTTGATAATAGGAAGCCATGAAGTCTATCATGCTCATTCCTGAGATGAGTTGTGTCGAATTTCTTGAAATGATGCTGCACTTGTACGGTGGCTATTGTTGCTTGACAATCAATCATGCGCAGTACCATTGGAGACCAGCATCCATAGTCCGCCGGACTCACTTGGTACAGCTTTTTGAACACTTTAGTTGCCTCGGGAAGGTAATCTTCGGGGATTAATCCTGCCACGAAGAGAGCCGCATCGACAGCCCCATTGGCTCGATGGGCTGCCACATTACCACTCAGCAGAATGGCTCTATCCTTCTCTCCCTGTTTGATCTTCAGGATTATCTCCCTTGCTGTCTCCAGGTTTCGAAGCCGAATATCTACACCGATTTGTACGATTGGCTGTAGAAGGTCGCGGCTCTTCTCAAGATTAGTTTTCGCGTTCATAAGTTCGAGGAGCTTGTGCGTTTGGGCAGCATTTTGAGCCTTTTCTCTGCTTAACCTTTGGCGGATATCATCTCTGTCGCCTTTCAGTCGAGTACAGTATTCTTCGAGACTCCCATTCTCGGTACTGAGAGTCTTGATCTCTTCAAGAGAGGCGGTAAGTTTCCTCTGGATATCATCATGTTTCACTCGCAAGGCCTGGAGAGAGCTAAGAGCATCTTGATTTTCTGATGATGGGTACTTCTGAGTCTTGATCTCAAGCAGACCTTTATTCAGTCTCGAAACTTCCACTCGTTCTCGATCCAGCTTATCGCGAGTTCTTTGCAATCTAGATTTTGCTTTGGTACAATCTTTGGTCAGCTGGTCTATCTCCCCATCTCTTTCTGATACATCTCCTCGCAATATCTGAACGCTGGCGCGCTCTCGGTCGAGCGCTACATCTTGATCTTGGAACTTCAATCTGTACTCATCAAGCTTGTCTGTCGTTTTACGATATTTTTCTCTCAGTCTCTTCAAATCAGCCGTCGTCTTGTGGCGTTGTTCATCTAGCTCATCCCTGTCACGTTTAAGTGCCGCTAACTCTCGTCGCAGAAGCTTGCTCTCATGACGCCAATCCTTTGAACCGCCCTCAATATCCTCGTCTTCCTTTGCAACATGAGATCTGTGTCGTCGGGCTTCATTGGGATGAGCTTTCGCCCGGCTAATCCATTGGCTAAACCTGGACGACAAATCTGGTTCTTTGATGGAATCCTCACGACGCTTCCGCGGGGACAGTGAGAGACTAGCCAGGTCATGTAAAAGTGATCCCGTACCCTGATCAGGCGTCGGCATCTTACTTTGAGAAGCTATCCGTCGTTGTAAGGGCCAGAATCTGGTGTTGATGCTGTTAGACGGTCGGGTGATTGGGTGTCAAGTGGCAAGGTTAGAGTTGATGCTTAGGTAAGCATATCACGCCGACATCGACTGAACTGGCTTCCTGTTGCTTCAGCTCATATCAGTCATCATCATTAGCAGCAAAATTTTGATTTTTGATTGTGCACTTATCCTCGAGGCTTATCTCGGCTTCTAGCACTCTTCGAACTCTTTCAATATTCTTGAAACTCCTTCTCGCTATATGTCTTCTGACTTTCCCCTTTTTCCCAACCATTACTCCCAGATGTCACGAGGAAATAAGACATTTGTCATGTCTAGGTACAGATGAGAGAACAAATGAGCTATTGGGTCATCTGGAAGCATTGAAGAAGATCGACGTAGGATGGTGGGATCAGTGGATGGGATGGCGAAAAATACTAACACATCACGGGAAGACTTTCATTGCAGGACAAGAATGGCATCTATTCTCGAAGCATAAAATCCTTCTTTTACATCAGCCATTGCCCAACTAAGAAAACCCTGTACGAGAGTTCAGATTTATACGGCGTAATCTACCTATCTTACGCATCACGAATCGAATCCAATCCCATCAAGCCTTGAACGCCCCCACCAATCCAAAATATACACCATTAATTGCCTAGCTCGGCTTCTTCGTCATCGGACATATTATACTTGTCTGTTTTCTGTCGTTTGCTTTTAAATAAATCTCCCAGGGTAGTACTCAAACTCCTAGCCCTGGTTATCCGGCTCGATCCAGCTGGTCCTGGAGAAGTACCAATATTTTCATACGTTTCGCTATGTTTGAGAGGAGAGGTGCCCAACTGTTCTTCTTCGTCGGTTGGATTTGTTAGTCTATGAGAACCAGATTTGGTTCTCCTCAGCCCTTTTCTGAAACTCTTACTTCGGGGATCCATGCCACGCCGTAAGGAATCTGCAACAACTGCGCTCAGCCCACCTGAGAGCGGTGATAGTAGAGGCCCGGGAAGCATTCGGGATATCGAATGCCGTGCAGGCGTCACTGGTCGATCCGGTAGTGGAGGCGCGGGGGACTGTTGCTCATTTGGATGGGTGTGGACGTCGCCCTGTGATGTCGTCCTTAACAGTGGATTTGTTGCATCGGGAGCAAATTGAGATTCTGAAGGTAGAACTGGCGAGGAGAGTGTAGCTAGTAGCCCAGGGTGAGCTGAGGGTTGCAGATGTTTGTCGAAAGAAGGCTTCCACGGGCTGCTGAAAAGAGGTGTTTCTTCGTGTAAAGCTGGGGGTGTAACTTTGACAAAGGGCTTGTAGGACGAGCTTGATTGCAACCGAGGAGTTCGTGGTCTTGGTTCTGCAAAACTGACGTGCGAGTCTCTCCGCGATGATGAGCTTTGATCATCATTAGCTCCATCGCCACTCTGAAGCACGCTTCGCTTTCTGAAGGAGTCCTGTCTCCGAGAGTCTTCCTGGTTTCTTATCTCCTCCTCATTGTGCTCATGATCGGCAAGAACTATTCTTTCTTCGCCTTCTTCATCTGATTCGCCCTCTTCTTCATCATCGTTTCGTGATCTTCCGCTTGTAATCAAGAACACGCCAAAGAAGGTTAGCAGACAGCCCCCAATAAACTTCGAGACACTATTCGCAGTAGCCTTCTCGAAATCTCTGTACAAGATCGCACTTCCAACAATTACAGATAAGGTAAACATGACAAACTGCACAGGAATGACCTGGGTCGAATCAAATCGCTGTAGTGCTTTGTTGACATACTTGACTTGCATCACAGCAGTTGATATCAGAACAGCCAGAAGAGCATAAGTCACCGGGGTCGTTAAGGCCCTCCAAAGCGTCGATGAGAGCATAGATGCGACACCTTTGGTGGACAATGCCGTATATCCACCTACTTATCGTTAGCGTTTGTGAGTCCCGGTGAATGATGTACCTACCGAAAAGTCCTACCAGCCCCAAATCGACCAATATCGTCTTATGACCGTATCTTGGACTTGCCCAAACAAGAACCGCAGTGAGAAGGACAGTCACACCCATGTATATTTCAAAGGCCGTGGTCGTCATAGCTCCCCATATTTCGTGAGGACCGAACTTCTTCTCCTCGGTCTTCGCACTTAGAACAACGGTCACAGCTCCTCCCACAGCGACTACCACCCCCCAAAAGTCCCGATAGCGAAAACGTTCTTTCAGCATAATAGGAGCTATTACACAATTCGATATCAGAGCAACCACACCCAGCGGAGACACAATCGATGCTGGCGCAAATCCATAGGCCAGGAAATTCCCCGCCTCACCAAAGATCATCAAAAGAATACCTGCCCACCAGTAGGGCGATTGCAAATAACTGGAATTTTCCTCGTGAGAACCTTCCGAAGAATCCGAATTGAAAGAGGATGACAGTAGATGATCCCCTTCACCATTCTCTCCATTAACCTCTGCGACATTGTCATTTGTGCTGGTCGCGCCATATCCCCCTTTCGACTTCGGAACCTTCTTCAGCTTCTCTTTCCGCGCCGTCCGCCCTTGGTGGAGCCTTATATGCGCATATCGTTGGATGTTGAGGGCGAAAGATATGAGGATATTCCCTATTATCGCCGTAATGATTCCGATCAGAGAACTCCATCTTTGTAATTTCGAATCACCTTCAAGCAGAGCCACAGGCCCGAGTATATCCGGCGGATTTCCAAGCTGGGAATTCGCGGCTGGAAATGCTGTGGTCGATATTCGCCCGATTGTTGGCGTGGATAAGAACATGTCAGCGAGTTGTTGCAATGCGGCGTATCATTCCAATCATGCCACCCTGCCGTCCAATCCTTCAAGAAGATCCCCAATCGGCTGAAAGTACATGAAGATGTGACCTCGTGTAATTGTCGCGGTGAGGGAGGTTGGTGAAGGTTTTAATTATCTAGCCTCGGTCGTAATTAAAAGAATTCTGGGTTTCGCTGGGCAGGGATGCCGATAGCAGCGATATCGTAACTTGGCTCTCAGTAGGGGGCCTGTACACTAAGCGCGCTTACGAAGACGTTATTAACATGGATCATCTTTATAGGCAGCAAGGGGCTTTTTACCCCACCTAACGTCACCGTCACCGCACCTCTTGTCAGAAGAACGAAGCTACCTAGGTACCTACCTAGGTAGAAGAGAAGGTACTTAAGGTAAGTCCTTCGAAAGCTTCAACAACTCATAAAGAGACAATGAGCGACGACGAGGATTACGAGGTGGAGGGAATCAAGTTGTCGGAGGATGATCCATTGAGAGCATTTCTGCCACAAGCCTTTGGAAAGAAATCTAAAGAGGCAGATGTTGCGGCACAAATTGGAAGGACGAAGAGAGCTGTTGACAAGGCGCCAGCTATAATGACGGGCACAAACGATGGCGTGAGCATCGCGCATAATGCAGAATCGAACGATAAGGACTCTGACGATGACGACTCCGATGATGACTCAGATCAGTCCGACGACGACGAATTTCCAGTCTCCCACGAACTCTTGCTCAAGACACATGATCGCGCGGTTACTACGACCGCTTTAGATCCCTCAGGAGGAAGAATGGTTACAGGATCGACCGATTGTACGCTGAAACTCCATGACTTTGCTTCTATGACCCCTACGACTCTACGAGCTTTCAAAAGCGTCGATCCAAGTGCATCCAAAACATCTGCCAATTCGGAAACACACCCCATAAACCATGTCGAGTTCAATTCATTATCCGGAAGTACATTTCTGTGTATCTCCGCACATCCGCAGGCGAAAGTCATGAGTAGGGACGGAGAAGTTCTGGCAGAGTTCCAGAAGGGAGACATGTATCTGAGGGACATGAATAATACCAAAGGCCATATTTCGGAGATTACTACTGGAACTTGGAATCCTGTTAACAAGAATCTATTTGTGACGGCTGGCACGGACAGTACGCTACGGATATGGGATGTCAATCACAAAAGATGCCAGAAGGAAGTCATTGTACACAAGTCGAGAGCTGCCGGATCTGCTGGAAGGACAAGAATGACTGCAGTGGTTTGGGGAAGTCCATTGCAGGGAGGGAGTAACATACTTGTTGCTGCGGCTATGGATGGAAGCCTGGTCATGTGGAGTGGAGATGGGCCATTTTCGAGACCTACAGCAGAAATTCGAGAAGCTCATAAGCCAAATTCGTGGACAGGTGGTATCGACATCAGTGCTGATGGCCGAATGGTTGTCACGAGAGGGGGTGACGACCTGATCAAGCTATGGGATCTTCGGAAGTTCAAAACTCCCGTCGTTACAGTCTCCCATCCTTCAACATCAGATGTGTACGGTGTGACGAACATTAAATACTCGCCGACATCAACAAGTATTATTACTGGCTCGGCATCTGGGCATCTCCATATCCTCAACCCTGGAAACTTGAAGCCGGAATTAGTCACACCAGTAACTCCCGGATCGCCTCTTATTACTGTCGAATGGCAATCAAAACTCAACCAAATAATCACAGGGTCAGCAAATTCTGAAGTCCATGTCCTTTACAACCCCAACACTTCTGTTCGCGGTGCTGTCGACGTTATGTCTCGAGCGCCTAAGAAGCGCCACGTTGACGACGATCCAAACTTCACCACCGACCAGTCCACAGGTCTTTCAGGGGACAGTATTGTCAGTGCCGGGGGCGTCATCACAAGCGCGGGAGCGACATCATTCGCGGCTCGTCATCCTACAGTCGGCCTTACAGCTTCTGGTCGTTCGAGGGATCCTCGTAGACCGCAGATACCTATGGTTACGCCATTTATGAAATCTCAGCCCGATGCCCAGCACATTTCAGAGGCTTACTCTTTAAGTAGTATGCGCGATGAAGATCCTAGAGAAGCTCTGCTCAAGTATGAAGAATTGGCAAAGAAAGATCCACTGTTTACGAATGCTTGGAAGGATACACAGCCTGTTACGCAGTATGCAGATTTTAGTGATGAGGAAGAAGAGGATGGTCCAGATAAGAAGAAAGCTAGGAGGGGCTAGAAATTCGTCTTTGTGTCGGCAGAAACGAAAATGGGGAATTTGGAGTTAGTGGAAAACGGAATGTCTGGCGGGCATTTGGAATCAGCGGAGATAATGTATGTCAAATATCACAATTTAAATATCCATGATCGCACATATTTTTCTATACACAAATTTTGTCACGGCGCGTCTCAACGTCGGTACTTCTTCTTGAATTCGTATCAGTCGTTCTTTTTCTGCTTGACTTTTAAATTGTTTACATGGGCGGGGCGCGCAGGAAACAAAACATCTCGCTTGCTTGCCTGACTTCCCTGTCACATACCTAAACTTTGCCGCATCACCATCTCGAAAACTGACCAACATCAAATCTCGAAGGCCGAATGCCGAATCTCGAGGAACAAACCTCGACTTCTAAAGATCCTCTCCCTCGACTCTCTCACGCATAGACCGCTTCAGGTCTACTTCATCAACGGTTCACCAGCACATCGTGACCTGGCGTCTAGCTTCGTGAATCGTGGAGTTGATTTCATCGTCTGCACCTCCGACAGTGGCGGAGTGCGGGAAGGGTTCTTCACGGTTTACAAGATTTTGAAGACAGCTTCAAATCTTCCTTTTCAATCTCGAAATTGCAAAAACGCGACATCTTCAAGAAGGTGAATCTCTGACGCATCGCCAATCTACATAAGCTCCACAACATATACTACGCACGATCAACAACTTCCAGTACAATCTCTGCCTAAGCTGTGAGAGACGAGCCCGCCAGACTTCGATGATCTCTTCTCAAAGTCGAGCTCCTGAGCTGATCCCAAGATGTCGGGCTTGAGCGCGATTATGCGTCCTCCTTCTCTAGCAAAGTTCCTCGGCCCCGATACCAGCCAAACAACCATCAAAGTCTTCCGCACATTCGAGAAATGCCAAATCAACCAAAACACGGTCATGTCTTGTACCCTAAGACACGTAGACTTGACGGGATGCAATATCTCCTTCTGCAATTTGGACCATTGCAGACTGTCCGATTGCACGGTAACGACCTGCGATCTCGTCAACACTACCTTCCACGACTCGGAATCCACGGAATCTTGGCTCGAGGATTGCGAGATAATCACTTGTCGCTTGGCGTTACGCAGATTTAGTCCTGACCTTCGGGCTCTGATCTTTGAGCGGTGTATTGATTTTACGAAGAAGAAAACTCCTCTTATTTTGGTGGCTTTACGTGGGGACCCAGAGCTTTATCAGGAGGTATTGAGATGCTTCTATAGGTTGAATATGTTCCGCATTAGGGGGCAAAATCTGTCAGATTGCGAGAAGATGTCCGAGAAAGCTGTAGCAGAGATGCGGAGGTTGAAGTTGTCGTAAGTTTTTCAATCACCAATTAATACTGAGATTCTAACAGGTGAACAGCTTTCACCGCCCTTCGCCTCCTCCGCTAGATATGTTTCCAAACATCTTCGGGAAATGCATCAAGCTGACACATGTATCTATGGCTGTGTTTGATCGGGCTGAGCTGTTGCGATGGATGGGATATGTCGTGAATACTTTTCCGAATCTGCAGAGCTTACTCGTTAGCATCCCGGTAAAGTATTACCTTGGGATCGAACGCCGCAGTGTTGAACTCAAAGAATGCATCGATGGTCTTAATCTCCGCTCTCAAGTCAAGGCTGTTCGTTATCGAGTCACTTCCTCTGCTTGGGAGCCTTGGATCTGGGAGGTACCTCGGGGTAAGAGGTTTGGGTGGCATAAAGGTTGATAGGTTTAGGTCACTGGCAATGATCTGTTAAGCTAGTTCGATGAGACTTCCAGAATGAATAGAGTAACCCACGACCATATTCTTTTGGCATCGTGAAGTATATCCGTAACACAACAATACATCAATGTGTACTGTATTCTGAGCCGCAGTGTCTTTTGAAGATCTCGAAATCTCGAATTATTAGCATGGAAACCCGATACCTTGAATGACTGAGCTCTTCTCCGATCTTCAGACATCACCACGATGGCGGATTCAACTTTACCAACGAATCCACCTACAGTCTCTAATGATGCGGTTCCCAAAGCCCACTTAGTCATCGAAAGGAGGCAATCGAGTACCTATGTGATCTGTAACACATTGTTAATATCCTGCAATCTCAAATACATAGATTCGCGCGGCTTGCAAATCTCTCATTTCACCTTGGAAGACTATAGACGATTCAACTGTACGGTCACCAATTGTAATGTTGTCAATAAAAACCCATGCATGAGACCAGGCCTACCAGATCGTCGATAGAAAACTGCAAAGTCATGACATGCCCATTGATTGGGCTTGCGCAAATTCCCGCCCAAAATTCAGAGAATGATCTTTGAGCGTTGCACCCACCGTAGCACGAGAAAGTCTCCGGACATCCTAGTGACTCTGTGTGTGGAATCTAGAATTATATCATGGAGCGATCGTGCTTTTACAGATAGTAAATTACCTGCGTCGATGAGGATAACCTCACGGAGTGTCGATTTATATTTCGGAAGTAGCGAGTGACATATCCGGATATTGATGCTTGGCTAGGTCTACGATATTCCACCACCATTAAACTTGAACCTACCATTTATCCACTTCTCCTGATAGGGACGCAGACTGCGTTATATCTTTCCCTAATGGATCTTTCGTCGAAGTCTTTGTCCAGAGTGGTAGGAGCTGCGTACGAATGCAATAGCCGTAAATGATGTAGAGCAATTACTACCGTGAGACGAAGGGTACTATATACGGGTTTCCAAGCTTGAGGGAAGTCGCCATCATCATTTCTTAATTAATCCTGAAGGAGAAAATCAGCTTGCTACACGACTCAGAGAAGCTGTCGATGTCCTCAGCGCGAAACTGAGGATTTTGGACTGGCCATTTCAAGTGCCTAGGTCAAAATTTGAGCCGTGGGAGTGGATCGCACCTTGAGGAAAATCACTGGAATGTCATGAAGTTTTGATATGACGAGCTTGGCGTTAGCAAGAAGATCACTCCGAACGAAACTCCGAAGTCAAAGAAATTACGTATCTTGAGCTGCAAGCGAGATTTCTCTGCAAGATGTGTAATTTTGGTGATAGTTTTTGAGGAGTCATCCACGGCTTCTATGACTCGGAAGCAAAGGGGTACACACGGTGATGAACATATTTCCGAACTCCCCAATTTATGCGTAAGATTTTTATATTAAAAAGGGATCCAAAAGCAAAGACAAGACGTCTAAAAGCTCTAGCAGTATCCTGAGACTTGTACCCCTTGCCCTGTTTTGTGCTCTGATTTTCGACAGGAGTGTAATTGCAAATCGCCGAACTTCTCTTCACGAAGAAGTCTACAGCCAGGCATAAATACAAGAATATAGTGGCTGATAGAGCATTGCTACCAGGAAAATTTGTGATCATTAACATCACGGATCGTACAAGAATTCGCTGGCTTGTTTTCTTTTCAATTTCTCTGCCGTCGCATCAAGCGTCGAATCTAGCATGATTATTCAGGCCTAAGGGACAGGGATAACGCAGGAGCTCACACAGTAATTTCACGTACTGTACGATAGATTGCTCCAAAAAGTAAAAGTATTCCAACGCACCTTCTGAAACTCTCACAATCAAACAATACGCCCATGTATTTCTAGGACATCTTCTATCCAACGTCGATAGCAGAAATGAATAAATGACGCTGTCGCTCCTTCGCTTAATGTATTTGTTTATTAACTTTCAACTACCTCGCATCGTATACCCCTGCTCCCGAGCCCCGGCCACTAATCCGATCTCGAGAAAAAATAGTCAGTTCGTGTACCTCCGTATGCATCAAAAACATGCATTCTTGAGGATTCTTATACTATCTCGAGGTTTTGCCGTTGAAGCTTAGTTGTGCTACATGCTGTTCAACATTGGGTGATGAGCGCGTCGGTCAGGCGCAGGTCAAAGTTCCTCTGATTCTGATCATGGGCTTTTTCCTTCTCGAGATTCGGGGGCAGAGCCCAAGGAACATGACTTGGGTGGGAATCATTAGACATTACCGACGCGATCCGCAGTCCTGATGAAACTACATCACAATCTCAACACCTTTATCTTCACATCATCCTTGCATCTCCTCTCATCTTCCTGTTTCGTAACTTCCTCCTAACGAAGGATACTCAGCTGGAATGATCTGATGTCGCGCTCAACAAGTGAATATTTCGAGGACTCCCCTGACGTTGAGAGATGTTCTCGGGTGATTTTCACTTAGCTCCAGCAAAGCAATGAATAGAAAAGCTGGAGATTTGAATGTGGCGAGAATACAGTGGCATCGGAGTAAATTGTCTATGTTTCAGATCAATGGTAGCGCCAGGTTCTGTGTTGGTAATCTTACATGCTTAGACCGCCTGCAATTCGCTAAAGAAAAGCAAAGTCATAAGAATAAGCAGCTATTCTCCTGGACCGCCCGTAAAAACCTAGAGATTTCAATGGCTAGGTAGGAGTGGTGTTGACTTATTCTTATTAAGCGAGAGAAAAAAAAAAGGTTTCATATTATACAGAGCACTTCAAACGACCCGCGGTCAAATCAATTCAAACGATAGCGAGCCCAGCGTCTCCTTTCCAGCTTACAATTTCAAATCCTTTTTCATAACCTCCAAACTTTCCCCCTCCATACTATCCACCCCATCCTTAACAACCCTCTTTACCTCACTCTCCAAATCCGCCTCTCCACCCAGCAAATCAAACCAGCCTCTCACCCCCTCCTGCTCCAGCAACCTAGCCGCAACCTCCGCGACATCTCCCCTGCTCACCTTCCCCTTCGCAGGCGTCTTCCCGATCACAACCCTCCCACTCTCCTCCTCATCACTCAACCCTCCGGGTCTCAGAACAATATAGCCGAAGTCCCTCCCTTTCTCTTCCGCAAGCACGGTGAGTGTCTCATCAGCCGCGAGTTTCGCCTTATAGTAATGCGGCATGACCTCCTCGTTCATTTTGCGGACGATGGACCAGGAATCTTCATCCCACCACGCGGCGCGGGAGCGACGGCTGGAGAGCGCGGAGACGAGCAGGAATTTGGTGACGGTGGGCGAGGCGAGCGAGGCCCGGATGAAATGCGTGCAGGCATCGCGGTCGATGGCGTAGGTGAGTTCCGAACCGCCTTTACCTCCTGCGCCTGATTTGCTTGTCAGTACATACATCCTCATAGCCGTCCGGACTCCTTCCTCTGCATCTCAAACGCAATGCCCCTCGGAAATATACCAGGTAAGGGAATAAAAGGGACATATATCGCACATACCCGCACTCCAAACAACCCAATCGGGCTTCGCCAACTCCAGAATCCGACTCGCGTCCCTTTCACTCTTCACATCCGCCAGACTCTCTACTAACACCTCGATCTTCCCTGGGAGTTCTCCTTTCTTGCCGAGGTCTAGGATGGCGGCTTTTTGGGCTGGGTTGCGAATCAGGGAGATGACGTCCCAGGAGCGGGAGAGGAGTTTGGGGGTTAGGAGGAGGGAGACTTTGCCGTGCCCGCCGAGGAGGAGGATGCGTGGGTTGGTCATTGTGGCGTTGGATTGGGGAATGGGGATTGGATATTGAACTGGTTATTGAAGATATGAATTATGGGAGATGAGTTGTTTATGAATGAAGAGAATTATCCATTTATGCGAATTTATGTTTATTTATATATTGTTAGAAAGGAGGGAGGTGAGGGGTCTGGGGAGAGGCAGCTTGGATGAGCTACCCCACATTGCATCATATTTATGGAGTGGCACAAGGTTGAATACGTGTATACCTGATATGAAAGAATATTTGTGCTTGGATCATCAGTCCATGGATCTGTAGTCGGATGATATATTAGCCATGACGCTCTAGGTGTGTCCGAGTACCTTGATGTTGGTATAGTTATTGTCTTCTGGATACTTGAGGTGGATTGCTGGAAATACACCAGTACCCCGCGATATGATACCATTGTGGCGCATGGGTGTGTACTGTGGCTGAAGCTTTCTGGAACGAAAGGAGATATAGGATGAGAAAGGAGGAAATCAATCACTTGTTAACTACACGCACTTCGTTCTCATTCCATAATGTACAATAACAAAACTTAGACAAAGACAGCAAGCCAAACCATTGAACTCCTCCATTCAATGTAGTGGACCGAGTACGCCTGTTAAACTCCTATCAACGAGGTCTCCAAAGCATTAGTGCCAGTCTCCCACCGTAAGTTTTCAGCGTTCTCAACAATACTGCATGCTGAGCGGGGAAAATCAGGCAATTACCTATCTACTGCTGTATTGAAATGCTCCAAATGCCCCAGTGGCACCTGGTGTCTGCGGTCCCATCGAACCTCCATTACTGTTGTGTCCTGGTGTAGCCAACCCAGCATTCCCTGTATTTGGTGTGCTTGGTCCTCCATTCGTATAGCCGTTCTGACCGGGAGTGACATTTTCTTGCTGATGTTGGTATGTGGGTGCTGAATGGATGTGGGCATTCGGGATTGGATATTCCGTAAAACCAAGTCCCCAAACCTTCCCAATATGTTCCTCACTAAGCTCGCCGTTGAAAATCCTTTCCCTCATTTTGAAGAAGACTTTGCCTGTCCACAAAGAATCTGAGCCAGCTTGATGCGCGACGCCTTGTCTCTTGACCTTCAGCGACTCTGCAAGAATGTCCAAGGTGGATTTCTGCTCGAACTTCTGTAGAACCTCTGAGCTCTGTCCATCCAAGGGGGTAGCGTGGCCCATAGCATGTTGTCTGATGGCGTACTTCATGAGAAATTTGATGTCGTATATGCTTGGAAAGAACTTCTTCATGAGCCTATCGAATTCAAATTCATCGTCGGGAAGCGGATCGATCAGGAAAAGCTTCATTAGGTATCCGAAATCGTAACCGCCATGAAATGATACCCAGTAAACATCCTCATCACACACAAGACCTGAGCTCATGAAAAGGGACCCAAAATCATCTGGCTCAATTCCTTCGGTACTTAATCGCGGAAAATCCACACCGGTTAATTCCGCAGCCTTGATATGTTGTTCAGAGTACATGTCTTCTTCCAAGGAGAACTTAAAATTGAATTGCCACGTCGTAGGTAGCTGCACCATAGCATTTGCATACTTCCTTGTTTCGTCTTGTGTTGTATCGAGTCCCAAATTCGCTGCAGACATGGTTGCTGGAGGAGAATCGCCATCTTCCGTGAAAAGGGATATTCCGAGCTGGAGAATTTTGAGTAAATCGACATTGCATCGAAGACACTGATAATGATAATCGCTCTTCCCATTGAAAGAACCCATTGGTCGTGCAACAAGGCCAGGGAATTCAGTATCCTGACATCAAGTCAGATCATTTCTCTCATCTCCCAATCTCCAATCTTACCATTGCAATATACGGAAACTTATCCACAAGACATCGTAGTATAGCCATTTCCTCCTTCAGATTTCCAGCCCACACGTCTCGTGTCCGAGTTTTATTCCCAGTCACCCTGACTTGGTGGTCCATTCCATTATGTCCTTGATTATTGGCATTCGCAAAACCCATCTGCGCAGCTTGACTAGCCAGACCAGTTCCTCCAGGTATTCCCAGTCCAGCTCCACCGAAGCCCCCGGAAAGACTCATGGCATTGCCGTTCATGGAGAAGGCATTGCTCATCGAATTCGCGTTCATGAATCCGGGGTTAGACGTGAGAGACGGCGGAGGTAAACCGGCATTATGTGATTGCGAGTGGGATGGATATTGTTGGTAGTGGGAGGCTAGATTATTGGGCGCGCCGCCAAAGCGCTGCATCGGTGGAGGCATGGTGAATCTCTGGATTATATATGCTGGTCCTGAAGGGTCGAGGGAGGTGTACGGTGTTCATGGACGCAGCGTGACGCGCAGTTCGTGGTGAGATGGGTATAGAGCAGAAGTAGCTGATTCTGTACCTGTTTAAGAATACAGTGAACAGTTGATTGTATCGTGAGCGTGCTCGTGGTGTCTCTGGCCAGCTGATATGGTTGGACGTTGAGGCTGTTGACCGTGGTGAATGGGCAACTGGGCAACTGGGCTGGCCTTTCCAGATCGGCAGCTTCCTTCGCTTAAGCTTAAAATGCCAAGGCTTACTTGAACCACGACGAAAGGACTGCGATGACATTGGGCAGCTCCCCAGACCACAATCACGTTTCTCACAAGCTTCACAATGCGTCTCACGAGGTAAGTCAATCAGCACAAATGGGTTGACATATGAAACAATTGGTGCCCTAAAGGCAGACGCTGAAAATTGTTGCACAGTATTCGGAGAGCTCCTCGCTCCATTACAGGCTTCGATCCAAAAGCTCTCGCAGCAGCATCAGGCACGCCTGCAAACGATCCATGGGCGCGACGGTGAGCGCGGCTGATACATATTGCTTGGGCTATGGGAGCTGACTGGGTTGATAGGGAGGCGTGGAGATACTCCGGACCTTTCACTCGATGGAACCGCTTCAAGGGCAGTTTCCCAGGCTTGGGCATCGCGACGGTGGCATTTGCGGCATACTGCGGATATGAATATCTCTTCTTGAACGACGATCATGGACATGGAGCAGCACATGGAGAGGGACATCATTGAAAGGGGGGTTGTAGGGAGGAGGGCAAAGCTGTACATATGGAACGAATAGAGCGGATGCGACAATTTGGTTGCAAGATGCAGTGAAGCTCCATGATTGTATGCTGGATTGATCCTTACTATGGACTGCCACCCATAGTACCAAGTTTCATACCTTGGGTGGTTGTGGAAGGGAGTCGAGACTCGAGGAAGGACACAACTGCCAAGGGCTATTGACGATGCTACCATTTACAAGTCCTTGAGGTTCAGGACGCCACGGCCATTATTGTGTCCTTCGCATCTGGCGCGTCAGTCCAGATACAAGCCACGCCGATTGCAAGAACAGGTAGTTTCCTTCGGAACTGTGGGAGCTGACAATAAGGAGCTGCGGAAACTATGCATGATGTTGAAGGCTGACAACAACAACTTGAAAAGTCCGCAACGAGACTTCTGACAATCATTGCGGCGTCCAGAAGTGACTATCAAATGTCTATAAGGTTGTCAAGTTTGTTGATCATGTTCGCGACGGTCTTGCTCTTTCCAATCACCCAGTCTCCGCCGATCATTGGTTTTTTTCTATGCTTTATACACAGTGCCATATCCCTCCATGGGCATTTTCAAATTTCTACTGCCGCGTTCGCATCATCCCGCCATCCACAAGCGGTGATGATGGCCGGCAACCACTGATCCAACGATCCGCTGTACTAATGTCATGATTTCAAGTATGAAGTTTAGCGACACCCATTGAGTATGGGAAGTAGTTCAGCAGCCGTTCATCAAAAATACAGAACGTTTCGATAAGAAGATACCTCCCTAGCTAATACATTATGATGCATCCTTCTTGCGTTTCATCGGCGTATTCCAGGTTCTTGGCATGATGGGTGTACTCCGGATCAACCAATAATCCACTCCAACAGATTCTATCCATTCGATAAGGTACCCAGAGTCGAGTCATTACCTTTAGTATCGCCTTGCGATAATGCCAATGTCACTTCCTACCAGTAATTTACTTCGATTGTTGACCTGTCTGAGGCTGTAGGAGCAAAATCAAAACATACTTAGTACCTCTGGGGGCTAGAACATTTCAGGGACTTTGGGCGTTTGAGATAAGTGATATCGGCAGCCCATGTGATGTGGTCTAGAAGCGACGATGAGTATCGCCTGCCGGCTAATGCGGGCCTCTGATTGGATGCCACCGACGCCATCGCCCGAAGCGGCGGCTGATTTATTTTGGACCCTGACCGAACTTGGAACTAAACCAAGTATATTTAGCTGCAAAAATCAAAAAGGGTCGGGTCGAGAACCAAGATATCGCCACGCTTCAACAACCTCATTCTCATATAGTGGCCTCGCTTCACTTCACTTCACTTCACATCACGACTTTCACCTTTCACAATTATGCCTCTTGTAAAATGATTCAGATAGCAATTCGTGCTTTGAGTCAACTCACTCCCTTCCATCAATTGAGGCATTGTCATGAAGTAGATCTATTAGGTCCTTGAGCACAAGCTTGTGCCGTTTTGCCGTTTTGCCCTTTTGCACTGTTCACAACTTTCTATCTCGTATCCGTTGCATTTCCGTCTCTACGATCACCAGGCTTGAGGTTTTGATTTGAGTCACTCTATCCTCCGCTATCCTCGGGCTCTCAGCTTGAGATCCCGAGCCCGAGTATCACGATTCCGACGGAAAGCAAAATGATGGAGGTTCAGACAGCTATGCCGCCTACGGCACGTTCGGCCGGTAGCAACCGTGATATGAGAGAGTCTCAGCGCGCTCTTGAATTACGAAAGTGAGAAGCCGTCAAAAAGCCCCAGTCATATTAAGCTCCCTATGTCAAGTTTCAGTCCTAGCTGTGGTCTTGGAGGAGAACTTGCTAAAAAGACCCTCTCGTCACACAGATTCTTTGCGCCAAACTCTCCAGCCAACACATCCAATGAACGTGACCTCAATGGCAGTTTGAACAATGATGGCGCCTTGGATGCCTACGCCGAAACTATTGTATGGCGGCTCAATGGAGTTCATGCCATGGTCAGGTAAGATAACCCTATGGCTCAACGTCAAATTTGTGCTCACAAACTTTCAGCTTGATCGATCGAGGTGCGACTCATGTTATCGTTAAGTCGCGTCTAGTTCTGACGACTTCTAGGCACACAGTACTTCTTAGCTGGCTGCTTACGCCCGTCTGGTAAAGAGGGCAGGATATTGACAGCAGACCAATGGTTCAGTACGATTAATTGTTCCCTGCTTTCTTTTGAATATACATGATTTGACCATGTTTGCGACGCCAATTTTCCTAATTTCTGGTGCTGATACTTCGACAAAAAGAGTCTTTAGGTGAAAACACACTTACTGAACTCACAGGTTGTTCTGTGGTCCCTACGCCAGGTGGATTATGCGAGGTATGAATATAGGTTCTCTGGGGGTATAACCGACTAACAGCCGTGCAGAACACTCTCTCAATCGATCGAACAGGGGAGAAATATCCGTGCTTCGTTGTCAATGACTTATCCCAAGATCCAAGATTCGCATGTCTCCCTGTTGTCGATGGCACAGTAGCATCGTATCGATTCTATGCAGGAACCCCAATTACCACTGATAACGGAGTCAGCATTGGATCATTTTTCCTCTTCGATGACAAGCCCAGACCTCAAGGGCTGCACTTGCACGAGAAGCAGTGTAGGTTTGTTCCCAGCGATTCTTTAGCATTGGTGATTGACATCGAATAGTTATCCACCAGCAGGCAGCGAATGTCATGAAGCATTTGGAGACAAAACGAGAAGCTACAGAGCGCCGCCGTGTTGCCCTAAGTATGTTTAAATTTCACTCATCTGTTCTCAGAATTGGGTTTTCATCCTAGGGCCAGGTCTCAAGAACAATTTCTTGGGAGGATGTTTCCAAATACTGTATGTCATGAACTCTGGAGCTAACTTCCGGGTAGTGAGCCAGGGTATAGCCAAATTCCTCGAAAGGGACGCTGAAGAGCCAGATGAACAAGCTTTACCACCACCCGCTACGCAGGATCTTCCATTTAAACATTTACCCCCCGGCAGAGGAAGAAAATCCGAACCGTGCAATGCTAAGCTTGTAGACTCCAGCTCGGTAGACTCCAGCTCGAAACCAGACAAGGTTGAGCAAAAAGACGGGGGGTCCATAATCGACAAAATTCGTCTCACACTTGATCAGGCAGCAAACATCCTCAGAGAGTCATTGGAATTAACGGCTGGGGGCGTAGTTTTTCTAGATACAGCTGCTGGGTACACCGAAATCGAGACGGACGCATATGCCGACAAAGACACGGAAATAGGTGCCACTGTGAACGAATTTGTCAAGCACGAGCGACGCCTCAACGCAAGTGATCAGGATTTTTCGCCAGAGGAAAATGATGCATTCGCGAAGAAGCTATCAAGGCGGACGACTCGACGAGCTTCTGATCGTTACAAGGCCTCCAAAGTTTTAGCAAAGTCAACCGCTGGGTCTGTAACATGGGATTCTGACAGTCATATCTTGGACACTAAGACTCTACAAACTTTGGTCGCGTCATATCCTAAAGGGAATATGTGGTACATCGATGACGAAGGTTACTTTTCATCATTGGAGCAGGTCGACAAGATGGGGCTTTCTAAATCTGCTAGTCCTTCGGGACGAAGAGCATCGGTGGATATCACACAGCAGCGCGCCGAAGCAAATATGCTTTCCCGCATCTTTCACAAAGCAAGACAAATCATCTTTCTACCTCTTTGGGATGCTGGTGGCGGTAGGAAGCTGTCCTTGTTGCTAATTGGCTTTTACTAATTATTAACATAGATCGTTGGTATTCGGGGTGCTTTGTATGGAGTCAAAGTGCGGTTCGTAAGTCATTCCTCGTCTAGAGATCTTTCCGCATTCAAGTTCAGTTTTTGACCTTACGGTTGAGCCTGATCACATGGCTTCGTTCCAAATTCAGAAGTACATACTGATTCCGAACAGCTGTCTTCACGATTGACTCTGAAGTCTCATATTTGTCTGCTTTCACGAATTCTTTGATGGTTGAAATAAGTCGACTGGATGCCCTAACCGCCAACAAGATGAAGTCTGATTTCATCAGTAGTATATCACGTACGGCTCTGTCAATCCACTTGGAGATCGTTATTGACAAGAGTAGACGAGTTCCGCAGTCCTCTGCATGGCATTCTTGCAAGTGCAGAGTTTTTGCGAGAGTCTGAACCCGATGCAACTCAGCTTGAGTTAATATCAACAATTCAAAATTGTGGCGGACAACTGCTGGTATGTGATCCTTCGATCGCCTTCGTTACAGCAATCTGACGAAGAACAGGATACTATAAACCATGTTCTCGATTATAGCAAAATCAACTCGTTTGAAAAATCAGGAAACAAGCAAGGTAATGCCAGCTCCTAAGTAACGTGCGCACCAAAATCTCATAAATTCTAATAGGCACCATTTCGAACGAATTGTACCAGATGACTAATCTAGCATTACTGTGTGAGGATATCGTCAACGGAATGATTGCTGCGAATGAGTACCGAGGGACTAGCGACAAGACAAATGTTACGACCCAACCACAGAACAAGGATCGATCAAAACGCCTGGAAGTTATTTTAGATATCGAGCATAAGAACTGGGAGTACAATGTGCAACCTGGTATGTGTCCCGAACGTCTTTTAAGCTTAATGCTAATGTTCAAGGCGCCCTTCAACGAGTTGTAATGAACATATTCGGAAATGCCCAAAAGTACACTGATGCAGGTCAGATTCTAGTGCAGCTTCGAATCTTACATACTCCAGATTTGGATAGTGAGACAGTTTCTCTTCGCATACGAGATTCAGGGAGAGGAATGTCAACACAATACATGGAGCGGAAACTTTATCACCCTTTTGCTCAGGAAGATACTTTTGCACCCGGTGTTGGTCTAGGTCTCTCTATCGTGTGAGTCTATCACCAGGAGGAAAAGCGACAACAAGCTAATAATGTATAGCTGGAGTATTGTAAATCAACTTGGCGGCAAAATATCTATAAGAAGCGAACTTGGAAAGGGGACTGATGTGGAGATTACGTTGCCAGTCAAAAGGACCGAACAAACTGTCAGCACTTCTCGCCATAGCGATCTAACGAAAGTGTCCCGCGACTGTAAGGAGTGTATCTTGGAAATCTGCCGTAGATCAGCTGGCAAATCCGTTTCATTCTCAAGGACCAAAGCTGGACTCAGCCCTCAACATGATGCCACCTGGGATTGTATCAAGAGATATTGTGCCGAATGGTACGGTTTCGAGATTACGTCCTCTGGAGGAACCATTCTGATATCGGACTCCGACATCGGTTCTGATGTGCTGGACAACAGTCGTGTTCTAGTCGTTCATGATCAATTGGTACCACCCACAAAGCAAGAGGCCAAATCCAGGACACGCGCTTTAGAAAGCATTTGTCACCCTATAGGACCTTTCAGGCTCGCTCGATGCTTACTAGCATTATTGAATCGAGATCTAATAGATATCAGGCTAAACGGAGAAGAACATATCAGCCATCGAGCTGACAATTCGACTCAGACACCGTTGGGATCCCCGGAAGAAAGAGCCGTGCTGGATGGGATTATCGCAACCGATTATGGTTTTCATTCACGAATCCCCGTTCCAGTTCCTCTCCCAGCCACTGCAGAGATGGACGATTCTCAGGCTGCCAAAACTACATATAATCTTCCTGGTCTAACCTCAAGTGCCGAGCAATGCTCAAATGACCTGGGTGTCGCTATGATAACGTTGAAGCTTCCACCTTCTCGCAACTCGACTCCTTCGGTACAAGCTAAGACCACCACGATATCTGCTACCACTACGTCAATACCGATCCGCCCAAAGCCGAAGTCAACGAAACCAGCTCCCCCAACAACATCCCTCCACATCCTCGCCGTTGACGACAATGATCTAAACCTTCAACTCATCCAGCGATTCCTCAAGAAACGCAAGTCAGATATCATAGCCACGGCACGTAATGGCATTGAAGCAGTTGAAGCAGTAAAAAAAGCTGGGCCTGCGGACAAATTCGATATTATCTTCATGGATATAAGTATGCCCGAGATGAATGGATTTGAAGCTACCAGGCTCATTCGAGCTTACGAGAGGAGTCTGAACCCTCGTCATAGGTTCTTGAGTGAAGAAAGCCAGGATGATATCAATGAGAAGGAGAATGAAAACGCGAGTCGGAGTGCGAATTGTATGGGGAGTTTGACAGGAGATGAGAAGACTGAAGGAGTTGAAAATGGGGAGTGGGACGGGAAGAGAGCGTACATTGTGGCGCTGACTGGGTTGGCGAGTCGGAGGGATAGAGATGAGGCTGATGATAGTGGGTTTGATGATTTCTTGACGAAGCCTATTTCATTTGCTAAGATTGGAGAGTTGTTGAAGAAGCTTAGTAAGGAGAAGGAGGAGGAGGAGGAGGCTTGTGAAAAGGAAGGGAGGTGATGCCGGAAAATGGGAAGGGAGACTCATGATCACGCGGCGTTGTATTTTACTGAATAGGACAGCTCAGTTGGCTGGAGCGATAGAGTAATGTTCCCAGTATCAATATGTCTAAACTCATAAAGCACTAATCACCTAAATCCATTCTCAGCCTCGTCACACAATCACGTTGGGAGCCGAGTAAAGGCAAGCTGGGTGCATTCTTAAAGGAAGAAGGTATCTCTCTCCTCCACAAGATTTCCGGAGTCTATGTTGAGAGGATGAGAGGGATTGGCCCAATGTGTTACTGAAATGAAGCGAGACTCCGGTTGGGGTGAACATGGTATCTAGTATGTATGGATATCACATTCCAATGCCCAGCCAGAAAAGTTTTCGAGTCAATGCTGAGGTGTAGGAAAATGGAACGTGGTAAGATCTTAAAGGCTAGGCAGATTCGGGGTCGACGAAACGATAAGGAGTACTTGAATGATGTCTGTAAGTGATAGTGCGGATCCAATGGAAGCGTAATTACTTTTGTGAAAATAATTCGAACATCGGGATTATAAAGTCCGCAAGATATAACCGGACTTTTGTCGAATTCATATGTCCAAGTCATAAGTTTTCATGATTGAGGGATGGTGAGATGCGTAATAGGGTGTTGTTTAGTCAGCTAAAAGCTCCTCTTTTTAGGTTGACTTCGATAAATACCTAACATTATCAATAACCTACGGCTGTGGCTCCTATTTATCTAAAGCTTTATCTGGTGACAAACTTTCCGTGTCTGCCGTTTACGGCTTCATTTACCCGGACATGATTTAGGCCAATCTCGAATGAGGTAAAGCAGTAAATTCGGCAGCGTGTGGACCAACGGAAATGAGCGAAAAGGGAAGTAAGTCTTGAGACTTGCTAAACGAAGCATAGACAATGACACCATGATAGCACGTTTCAATTGAACTCCTAGAGACCGACATTTCGTGAATTTCCTTTAATCGAAACAATAGTCAGAATAGCCATGTTTGGCAGTTTGAGGTATTTGATTCCCACGACTTTCCAGTTTAGGGATTCATCGAATGCCTTGTGGCAAGTGAAATACCAATTGACGAGTCATATTAATTTACCTCATGATTGAGTTCGAGAAGTTCATATCCTTCTATAATATATTCAAAACGTCGAGCAGAAAAGTTCTCGACGCCTCTTGGCTAGTAAAATTTTCGGTGTTGGTTTCGAGCAGCACCTCCGAGTTCCAAAGGTATACCAATGATTCTAGATCATCGGTGTTGATGAACCCAAATCCTAGAGTACTCGCCATCTCACGAGATCCGCTATCTTCGCCTTTAGACTGCGGCATGGATTTTTGGGGTGTTTCAAAATACTCAGCCGAGAGCGAATTTTGTCCGCAGATGTAGACTTATACGAGAATTACTCTTTCACGAACTACTGAAGACTATATTACCCTAATAGATTATATGTCAGAGGCTAATTTAATAAGTTCATAATAGGGATTCCAAAGCGAATATAAAACGAGAAGCTTACTCAAAACTATATAAATTACTACTTGCTCGATATAAATTTTGTAAAAAAAGAAAAAAAAAGTGTTACATAAATACTCTCAGCTTTACTAAGCTTATACTTATAATATTTAGGTAGAGTAGGGTAGTAATTGGTATCTTAAACGAGAGTTCTAACTCTAACTACGCCTAAATTCGGCTATTCCTCATACTAATCACGACGGACATGTTTTGCTTACGCGGAAAATTCGACTTTGGCCACTTTTGGGAAGGGCCCCAAGATTAGTGAGTCAACTCCAACTGTTAGTGGCATTTGGGCTATAAGCTAGGTATCGCTTCTTCTTCCCCAAATCCTTCCCTGCGCGCACAGAAGCGGTATCATTTCGTACTGGCACCGCGTCCTCGACAAACAACCCTCCAGCGCTATTAATTTGTGGTAAAAGATCTGAAGATTGAGCCATAAGATCTACTTCTGTCTGCGCTCAGTGCTGTCGTCTATCTTTGAGCACAAACAGGCTAGTCATCTCGATCTCATCGACACTTGCGCCTGTTCTACCAGAAATCATCTGCCACTATCTAAAGATCAGAACTCACATTCAGTAACTTCAGCATCTGAAGAGCCCAGCGTCTCAGAGCGGTTCCTTTCAGGCCGTCAAGCCAGGATCGGTAAGCGGAACTTTTCAATCATCATTGTTGGAACTTCTCAGCCACTCTACTCTACCTCCCGGGCTGCATCCACGAACTCTTTACTGACGTCGTTTTAGGAATTGAGCATGTCTTCTGTCATGTCCAGCGAGAGTGCTCACGCACTATCAGGCCAAGATACCCTGGTCTTCACCTTGTTCCCGGCTCTGCCTCCGGAACTCAGGCTCATGATCTGGAAGTTCGCTCTGCCAGGACCTAGGGTCATTGCTCTCCTTACCAGAGAGGAGACGACCACTTCCAATTCCAACAGAAATACTTCTTGGAAGTTCTACGATGATTTCCAGAGCCCTGCATCGTCCAATCCTGTTCTACTTCATGTCAACCAAGAGTCGCGCGCACTCGTCTTAGCGACTTATCAGCTTACGTTCGATAAGTTACTTTGCAGACCTATTTATCTTGACTTCGCCAGAGACGCCCTCTTCTTTCCCACAGTCTCGCAACTTAGAAACTTCATTCTCGCGGGTCACAAAGGCAGCGATATGGAATCGTGGGGCAAGACCTGGCGACAGATCCAGGCAGTAAGGAGCATCGTGTTAGGTCTGGGTGCAGTTGGCATCTGTGAGTATGATTTGGCCCGCACTTGCATTTGGTTGCATGGAGCTCTGACAGGTTTGCACAACTTGATCTTGACGGCTAGCCCCCAACCTAATCAATCTGGGGACGTTGTACCTCTCGAGTCCTCGGAGCCATATCTCAAAGGGTACCAGGCCTGCTTGGCCGAACACAAGCGTCAAAGTCCGGTTGGAACAGTCAGTCGGGCACATATTTCCACAATGGAAGTCGATGAGGTTCTTCGGTCGTGCGAAGGAAAAGTCAGAAGTAAGTTCATCGTGATGCAGATATCCAGCTGGTTACATCACCGCTAACACATATTGAAGTGATTGAGGAGGCTGCCCCAGTACATGAAGGATCGACCAACGCCGGATTATGGTAACCAGTTGTTTCAAGTGTCTGGCAATGTCTGTGGGCACCATTACCCTTCATGAAGCTTGATTTCTTAGCATACGGGCTTGGAGATTTGGTCGAGGGAGTTGTGTCAGTACCTAGCACACGCACACCCACACATATAAGAGGTCTCTCTGTACTCTGTAGAACCTAAATCTGCACATATTGCTCTATCAAATTTCAATTCAGTGATATATATTTAAAAGTTTGCTAGGAAGTCCCCATAGATCATTGTGTGATGTTGTTTTGAAAAATATTCCCGCAAGCTAGAAGTTCAAGTATCGACTGAATCACTGACCTAAAGAACGCAAGCCCAGGCGCCATTGTGGTCCTTGTCTTTTGATGTTCTATTCAGATGGTGTGCGGTTATAATTACACAACATTACATTACGTCGAGACGGGGAGGGAGCACGAAAGTGGCTGAATGACAGATTCGGCGATACTCAACCGCCTCATGGCCAATGACTAGCATTGATAGGAGATATACCCACACCTAGGCACTAAGATGGAACTCAGATTGAAGACGAGTAGATTTACATTTCTAATTTGCACAGCATCTATCTATCTTACTCCTCGATCCCTCAAAAAGACGACGCGAAATCGAGAAGGCTAGAAGATCCATCTTACCCTACATTGACCAGCCTTGACACATCACCATATCACATGAAGGAAGCTAGAGTACCTCGATCGAAGAACGGCAACCAGACAGCAAAGATTCATGCTTGTTTCAAGGCAAGCGAAAGATGATGCCATGCGTTTGCTTCAAGTCAGACTTCCAAGGAAGGAATTTCCGCACATGGTTTGTGTCGTTGAGTTCTTGTACACTTCGCGTGAAAACTGCGAACGTTTGGATTTTTGCATCATATGAAGCGGGAGGAAAGGGTGAGTGTAGTAAGAGGAGGAGAAGAGGTCTTACCTGAGGCTCCTTGATCAACGTGAATGTGCTCTGCTGCCTTCCATCGTCATCGATATAGGTAGGAAGGGCTCGGTGGTGCTGAAATATTGATTGGTGAGGAAGAAGAAAGAAAGAAAGATGAAGAAAGTGTGCAAAGAAAGAAAGAAAGGAAGAGAAGACGAAGAGGATAGGAAAGAGCTTGATATGTATGTGTTCACGCTAAGGCTTGTGCCACACGTGAGTCGCTTTATCGAAGGCTACTAGGTAGCTAAGCTACCTTACCTAGCGTAGGCTAGACTGCTGTCCTTCAGCTTCCTTCAACTTCGGTGAGTAGGAAGGACTATATGTTTGCTTGCAAATTGAAGCAAAGGACGAGAATTCGAGCCAGTCCAGTCTCGCCATGTCATGTTCAACCGAATCGGCGCCGTAGCTTGCGTGTTATAGAAAGACCTAGAAATGGCAGGCATTCCGAGAGTGGAGAGGGGAGTGGAGTGGAACAGAACGAATTGCTTGACGTACTTGCTCACTGATATGCTTGCTTTCTAAGCGTGTACACCGGAATGAAATCAATTTCGGGGCAAGGTGATAAGCTTTGGTCCGAGACGTTTTGCACGACTGCCTATGACATGATTATCAAGTGGCAATGAACTGCTCCCTATAGAAACCCCAGTGATCCTTTATTCCTATATTAATCCTACTCTTTAAGTCTACAAATATGTTGCTTATACAAACTGCCAGAGGACAAAGGCGTCCCAAAATGCTCATCGGATCCCTGCTCCTTGTATATTCCACGCTTCCTGCTTGCTATAGCAGCGGGAGAGCCTGCAATGACCTCCACGTCCTCTAAAATTTTTGTATATACCCTTTTACTGCTTGTACTATAGCGATGGCGAAAGCTCGAGGCATCTCCAAGTCCTCTCAACTCCTTGTATAGACTCCTTTTCTGCTATGCCAAGGCAGAGAAAGATTCTCGAACGGTATCCATATCCTTCCCGCTTCCTGTATATACACTCCTCCTGCATAAACCGGAAAGGCAAATTCGTTGCCATGGCCTCACATATAAAAGCTGATTCTTGTATATGACACGTGTATAGTAAGGCTACAGAGGTTGCGGAGAAGCTGGTGCATATAACCGGTGTTCGAGACTTGATCGTCAAGGAAGAAGCAATATTGTTCCGGTATGATCGGTGGCAGAGGCAGGAAGAAGGATCTTGTTCTTATCATCTTCCTTCGTGATAAGGTGGACTGGTCGAACTCCAGCGGTTGGTGAATTACGAAGCCTGCGGTGTCTTCCCCAGCTTGGTTCTGCTGCAAATGTTCGTGATTCTGGAATATCATTAGCACGCAATAGCTTCTACCCTCAGTAGCTACTTCTACACTACACTACTGGTACTGCCGTACATGACTTTTGTAGGAGGCACGTATCTGCGGCGTTGTTTTTGAGCTCTTAGGCGTCACGCGATATCTGCGATCTCCCTGGGTCCGGTTGTTCGGTGGCTGCAGTTTGCTTAGTGAAGCGCTCCATTGATGCCCCCTCTCTCTCTCTCGCCCTCTCTCTCTCTCTCTCTCTCTCTCTCTCTCTCTCTCTCTCTCTCTCTCTCTCTCTCTAATATGCGAAGCTTGAGAGGCTTCTCATCGGTAAGATTGCTGTCCATGGTCTTTCTCCGACAGAAGACCTGGGAAGTCTGCCAAAAGGACGATGCTGCGCAAGCAATATCGATCGGCGAGCGTAGTGGAATTCTATTGGTGTCTGCTGATGTCAGGAAGAAGAGAAGAAGGGATATAAAAAATTAGCCTGGACGTCGTTGTGCAATGACGCCCCGCAGGTTCCGTGGAGTGCAATGAGAATTGCTTCCTTCTCCTTGGTAGAGAGCAACATCCTTGAGCTATCGAACTCCCCATGCAGTTTTCACGCGAAAGCCACTTGGCCGTATGAAATTGGAATGAGTGTTGATTTGATTGTTGAGTATTGAGGAGGTGCGAGGCGGTATCGTTCGTCCGCGATTTTCGGCTTTGACGTCGATGAACGTTGGTCCTTGGAACAGGTAGCTTCCTGGGATGGTATGGCAGGCAGGGAGGGGCTCTGATCAGATAAGGAGGTAGGTGGGTAGGTAAGGTAAGGTACGCACCTACCCTAGATATCTATTGAGCCTCCTGCATCACTATATCTCATCACGAGTTCTCAGATGATATTTGCAGTCTCAAGTCAATATGTTGCAACTCTCCCCTCCCGTGTCTTTCAACGAAATGACACACCAAGACCACCAAAAACCTACCTAGGTACGTATAGATAACACTTCTCCTCTCCAATCTATGTGGTAGGTTCGACCCCTGATCTTGATCTTGATCTCACGATAGGAAGGGATCTCACGATAGGAAGGACGGTCGTGTCGTTTCTCAGAGTCTCAGATAGGTGCAAGAACGGAAGAAGTGAGAAGTTTGTGGAAGGTACGTGAAATGCAATGTAAGCCAAGTACTTCAGGCAATAAACAGTTCATCTGTTTACTAAGCAGCAGGTGGTAGACCTAGGGTCTAATGAGTAGCACAGCTCTTGAGCTCACTGGTGCTTTTATACCTTCGTTAGGAGTGCAGTAGCCCAGGCAGCACGAAAGACTCCGCCAAGATCTGAGCAGATTGAATTATCAGACACAGAATGCAAACGAACGAAAGACACTCACTTACGATTCTATTATGACTCTGTCCATCAAAGATGAACTCAATAGAACTCACAACTTCAGTAGTTCGCCGCTAGCAGTACTCAGCGCACAGGAGGCCAAAATACCGGCGCCGCCCACATGCCCCTCCCCAACGAGTCTTCTTGAACAATGCCATCCAGGCAACTGGAACTGCTGATGGTTCAATGAGAAATACAAACCGCACTTCTTTCTGACACATTGTCTTGAGTTGCTCCTTCAAACCATAACATGTCCTGCATCATCTCAACCGCCACCATCGAAGCTCTGATCAACGAACATCCTGAGCTCACATTCACAGAATTTCCCAATCTTCCACCCGAGCTCAGACGCTTGTGCTGGAAATTTGCGCTCCCTGGTCCACGAATCATCACTGTCACGCGATGTATATCACAATTCGTCAAGAACGACTGGCAAGACTCCGAATATGGTCATCAGCCCCTTGCGGCTTCGAATGCGATCGCTCCTGCTATGCTCTTCGTCAATATCGAATCGCGCAAATTTGCCTTTAGATCGTACAAGCTCATGTTCAAACATCATTTACTTAAACCGATCTATTTCGACTTTGGCCACGACACATTCTTCTTCCCGAGTTCGAGCCTCGATCTGGAAAGCTTCTTGGTTCTTGATGACGGTGAAGTGACTTCCGAGGACCACGCGCGTGTTGAGCGTGTTAATTGGCGTCCCTCGATTTAGCTCACATCAGTACAGTGTATGCTATCTCAAGCGCTTCAAAGCTTTGCAATCCTTGGTCTTAACCCGGGACTACATGGATTCATTGGAGTCAAAGGACAGCCAAGATACTCTTACAATCCGTATCTCTCAGTTCAAAAGAGCTTGGCAGTCCAATCAAAGCTGGAAGGATTTCGCGATGACCGATGTGGAGAAAATCCGGATCATGGGTTGGCCATTGATAGAAGTATACAAACTCGCGGTTTTGGGGGTCCGGGGTAGGTCATACGGAGTCTTTCCATTCTGAACGAAGCTAATTCGAGGCCAGGATTTGAGTGGTATTAGGGAAGATGATCTAGAATTGACTTGTCTCCTCTACGTCTCCAACGGATCGTTGAAGATCAGTGATCTTTCGATGTTGGGATGTTCAGGGATTTGAAGCGCGTTTCTGATTGGCTGCTCTGGGGCCAGGTTCGTTTGCTACTTATTCATAGTCTAATAAGGAGGGACCAATGAATCACAATCAGATGGCTCCCGAGGCTTGGGTCTAGTTTTCTCAAAAGCGGATTGTTCTAGAAAAGGCCTGGAGTTGGTCGTCCTGACGACGAAATGTGTGGTCGTTACCTGAAGAGTCAAGGGACGACTTTCGGGATGGATGGAATCTTATCCTAAAAAAATCACTAGAAGAGGAAATAGGATTTACCATCAGAAAAGATCCAATCTTGCTACCGTCTGCGAGTGAAATGTTGAGATCTACCGAGGAAGTGAATCGCAAGTGAAACTTCACGAAGCATCAATTGTATTCGATTTCCAAGGATTTACTGCTTGAAATACTATTAAATGTTATTAGTGGATCCCGCTATCCCTTTATAATTAGATTTCGCAGCACGTGGTTCTTCCAACTGGGGGCGGGCGCCAATGTAGTCTTTTGTAGGTTTCGCTTATTAGCTTGGCACTAACAACAATGGTCTCTGCACAAAACATAAGATTTATAAAGGCGAAGAATGTTGCTTTCTCGTTTCCGAGAGCGGAGAGACCGTATGCTCTCTAGCGTGAGTTAGGCCTACCCTTCAAATCTAGAAGGTGCCGTTCTTGTTGTACTACATAAATTATGCCTCACAAAGGGCAGCTCCGAAGTTGAAGTATCAAAATAACCTTGGAAAAGACAATAGTCTCACGCCCTATGCTGCTAAGCAATTCACCGTCAATTTCGCGACTATTTGGTAGGACTCCAGCTGAAAAGGGTATGAATCGGATTAGAGCTAATGTCAACTGTGGGACCTAGTTGTTAGAGCCCGCTTCTATTCGGTCGCTAAATCATGGATAGTAAAATAATCGAATAACTAACATAATCAAATCACTGCATTTTAAATTAACAGTGGAACCAACTATTTTAGGTGACCTTTTGATCAATTCATACGTGATTCTTTCCCAGATTTAAGCTTTGGCTTCTATCCTCTTGCAAATTCTTCCTCCACTTACTATTTCAATCCGAAACTCTGGACCACAACTGCAATCAAGCATACGCCAATCAATATTGTATTAAGTGAAACCTGGAGATTGAACATTTGAAAATATCGAAAGAAACCACAAGAGAGAAAAAAGCACGAAAAGGCAACGATATCATGACTTCCAAGCGCACCAGACCAGTCGAGGGCGCCAGTGACATGGACTGGGCTCCTGAGAAAAGGGCAAAGCAAGCTCGATCCAACAACTCCGTTGCAGTTTCGAGACCTGGGATCAAGGTCAGCCTTGATTTGATGATGCTCATCACCGAGAACTTTTACTGATATTATGAATGTTTAGTCCCTTGCCGACGATATTCAGGACGTTTACGAGCACACCCCATCGACCAGTCTCCCCACCGAGGTCTCGTCAGGCTTTCAGGCATTTGATAATTTTAGGCGCCGAATTCTCACCCAGAAGAGAAGGCTTGAACCACCTCTCCGAGCTTGTTCTGTGGCGTCTACAACTCATTCTTCCGCTGCATCGTCGAACCGAGCTAAGAAAGATGAGAACATGAGCGATAGCGGAGACGCCGACGACGAGGGCAGCAACTTTAGCGCAGCATCATCGCGAGTAAATACTACAGTATCGTCTGCTCCGTCTTCTGTGATATCCTCAAGCCAAAGTGCAAATGAGGATGTCAATATGCAAGAGGATAGGGGAGACACCAAGTCTTCGCCATCTCTCACTTTTGATCAAGAGCTTGCGATTGAAAGAATGGTCAGGCTGATGAGAAGCAACCATAGTATGTATATGAAAATCCAGAATTCTCTAGATCGTGTGCTAATAATGATGATTTTAGATGGCAACCGTCTTTCTGTTGAACTCAACGAGAAGTCTTCGAGAATAAGCGACAATATCGAGGACCTTGTAAAATCGATGGGAAGTCTTGCAGTCGAAATAAAGGACTAATCAGGTCACTGTACGGCTTGAGATATTGGAAATTGACAATTAGAGGAGAATATGGATCTAATTTCCTTTTCTTCTTCTCCTTTGCCGGGAAGTCTTTCGCTGCCAAGAACTTGGGTTTTCATTTTAGCTAGAGGTTGGGATTGAGGACCGACGATTTTCGTATGTCAAATTGTTGATGTGTCGGAAGAGTTTCAATCGAGGAATCGCAGAAACACCCAGCTTTCGTGACCGGATGTTACTTGCAATGTCAATAGTCATAAGCTAGAAGGTTTTACCCCGCCACATCGCGTCCGATCAGCGACTCATGTTAGCTTCCACGTCTACGAAACAAATCAGACCTCTAGATCAGATCTGCTGAAGTTTTTCTCGTTCCATTGACGCCCTTTTTTCTACAAGGGCGATTCTCAAGTAAAACTCCAAATCACATGCCAAACCACGTGACAAACACTAGCATATCCCTTTCTGGGCTTTCAAATAGCTACGATGAGAATGTCAAGCTTTAATTGCGTCATTGGCTTTATCTAGTGACCAGCTCTAAGTTTATCCACGTAAAATAGATATCCACGTCTCACGATATGCCGATGCATTGCGTCGTGTCACGTTTGTGCCAGACGATTTTGCTGGGCATTTGGCATTTGGCGTTCGTGACTGCATGCTACAAGTTTACAAATTCATGCAGGCATTCTTGTCTAAATTTACGCCTGAAATATGCATCAGGTCAGCTTATAAAAGCCATAGGAATGGGCGTTGAGTTTTTTATAAGTTTCGTAGAGCTGTACGGCAACTGGGTCTCTCTGAATCATCCTTGTGCTTAGTCTTTCTATCGAGCCGTACTTGTCTTTTAGACTTCCTATTGATAAGATAGAACGATGTTCCAAACGCCAGAAGAATGTCACTCGCCTACAGCGAACATGCCCAACTCCCTGGCCCGCTTCCGAATTTCAAGAATGTGATTTATGCCTCAAAAGTACCTCAAACAAGCATGAAGCAAGAGACTGTACCAGCTGGAGCGGGAATAATGCCTGGTACGATACCTGTGGACACACTAGACGCTGGAAGAAGACCTGCCCCATCAAGGACAAGCCTATTGAGTTCAGTCTCAGGCGAAAGGCAGCTTACGAGGAAAAGCTCAAAAAAAACGACAAAGGCTTTGGGGTCGACTTTGGGGCCATAGATCACCAAAGACATGCCCGGTACCAACAACGTATCCATTTCGAAGAAATCTATACTCACGGTTCAACCCAAATCCGGAGCTAAGTTGCCGCCTTGCCTTGCAGTACTGGACGATGAACCACGACAGAAGCTGAAAGTTGTGAAGATCTCGAATACAGGAGGCTTACCAGTCGTCAAGTTCCAAAGGAAGAAATCGAGAAGGTGGAGTCGTCCAAGGCAAATCTGGATCTTGCGAGTGCAACTCGTCAAATAAGCCAAGTCCCAATTCAGGCGATCGTGCAACGGCAAACTTCTTCAAAATTTGGTTCGATGCCTCGAAGACATCTGCTGAGTACCGAACCATTCGCGGTAAGTTTCATACTGATCGAAAAGATGATCCATACGCAGTCAAGGCAAGAAGTACAGAGGATCCCGCCAAGAATCGAGACAGACCTCCCAAGCGTGAGACTATCAGAGCGCTGATCGAGTAAATTTTGCACGATCAACGAGTCCCGGATGCAGTAATCTGGGTATCATATTATCTGTCTCATGTTGTTTCGGTCAGGAAGCCATTTGAGGACATGTCCAGAGATGAAAAGGTCGGCGATATGTATTCCGTTCAGCACTTCCGACCGAGACGCCCAGGACAAACTTCGCAAGTGGTTGACAGTAGAATAGTCTACGAATGACTACTGGACTTTCAACGACTGAAGAATCACGTCAATAAAGCCGGAGCTCTCGACAAGAGTTAACTCCCAGGAGAAGATCTCAATATTCTCAACATCATCTCCTGGAAGATGATCCATCAGTCATCGTTCACGGGCACCAGAGTCGGAAAGAAGTTCTATCTCTTGAATCAAGACTCTGATTTCTCGTGCGACATCTTCCGTCGAGATCGTCGAAAGAGAGTCGTCAATCATACGCCTCTCTACCAGATTAAGACTGTCTTCTTCTCTTCTATACGTCCAGGTCACGGTGACCTCTTGCTCAACGTCAATTCGGCAACTTCTCCATTTTACGCGTCAGTCAATCTCCAATCTTAGCCGGCAGCTCGGTGGGAGAATGAAGATCGAGTTTCCGGACGTCAATCGAGAGAATTGAAGGGTCTCGGAGTATTCTTTGAGGGTGATACTAGAGATCAGTCTGAGAAAAAGAAACGTGTGATTTCTGGGGACTCCCCGAAGAGCGTTGAATTAGTAACTTTCCCCATCAACAACGGCAATGTTTCTATCTACAATCACATGTTCCAGTGAAAATCCCAGCTCTCCTACCAAATAATCTTCACCTAATCATATATTTAGCATACCCGCTGCTCAGACTGTTTAGCAAGCAGACTGCTTGAATAAATATCGACGGACAGGTACCCCGCTGAAAAACTTACCATTGCCCCTGGCCACTCGGTTCGTTCGAGATTCGATGATGAGTTCACGCAGGAGATAGTCGAAAAGGTATCACGGACGCCGAAACAGAATAAAGATCTTATCAAATCCAAAGCATGCCCACTACTGGGTATGAGTCGATACGATACTCTTTACAGGGTATGACCAAGACAAGTATTCAGTTCAAATATCTAACTGCAAAGTAGATATTTGGCTTGATGATCGAAACCGAATTTGTGGAGCCGCGACCTCGCATTCTCCAGATTCCAGCCCTTATGTTCCATGAGGCTGGAGGCAAAAATCGGTCCAGATATCCAGCGTCTTGGAACATGACCGATGTCGCGAAATTCCTCGATGTCTCCAACCCGATGGATGACATAGCTCTGTATCATTGTAATCGCGGCTCGGGTGGACCAAGGTGACCTTGATTGGTTACGTACGAATATCAAGTCGCACCTGATCCAAGCGCTGAGAAAGTATGGTTTTTATAATCTCCTCACAAAAGACGAGCATGTTTCAACTGATGGCGCGCTGTTACCATGTCCCAATGATCCATTGCCAAGAGCAACCTTCAAGAGGAATCTCGATAAAGCCTGGATCAGAATAGCTCGTCCAGGATTCGTCATGTTCCAGCTCCCCAATCGGGATGCAACAACCTATTCTCATATCAAATGGTAAGGTGATTGTGATCGAGGCTTCGTCAATGTTTGTGTCACTTACGAAAAGCTTGACCCATTCGAGAGGAGGTTCGATCCAAGTTATCTCGCGAACCTGGCGTGGATATCATGATCCAACCAGATTGTTATGGAATGTACTGATGATAATACAGGCTGAAGATCAACGTCAAGTTGAAGATAAACGAACCATAAGCTCGTCGGCAAAATCGGAGTGCTTGAGAACATGATGGTCGTTGGCGCAGACGTCACGCACCCGAGTAAAACCTCTGACGAGACATGTCCTTCAATGGTCGGACTTGTTGCAACGAGCGATATCAACTGCGTTCATTTCTTAGCATCTGCACGACTACAACAGCAAGGAATGAAGATAAACAGGCATAAAAACTCATACTAAGTAATAGGCGCTGATACATCATATAGTATCTGATTGATCTCGAAGGAATGATGCGCGAACGTCTCACAGCTTAACGAGACGCTAACAGGAGAAAAACAGAACACATCCTGTTATACAGAGATAGAGTCAGCGAGAGTCAGTTCGGAATGGTCAAGCTTAAGGACATTCCTCAGATCACCTTAACTATCAAGCGGATGTCTGAATGTCCAGACACTAATAAATCATGCAACTCAAAGCTGACTTTCCTCGTCGTCGGCAAACGTCACCATGCCAGGTTGAATCCCGTGAATGGAAAAGACGGCAAGAACGGTCCTCCTGGTATATTCATTAATGAGACTGTAGTCTGTCATACGCATTTCAACTTCTACCCCCAGAGCCACGATAGCCCCTTCGGGACAGCCAAATCAGGAGGACATTACGTCGTCCTTCACGACGAAAGTGGATATAATAGTTTGAAACTCCAAGAAGCTGTGTGTAGACCCCTCCTCTGATGACTGACACCGGAGCCATGCGTCTAACGAATTTACCTGGACAAACAATCTCTGCATGCAGGACTCTCGTGCTTGTCCACATACATTCGATCTGTACGCCAGCTCGCTGTGCTGATTTCGTGTGCGATCGTCTACGATACTACATGCGGCCTGTGCTCGAGAATAAGATTCCTTCCCGTTCCCGATGGCGATAAGTTGAGATCTTATGCGTCAGATAACATGGTTTGGGGAGGTGGTCGGAACTGTACTGGCGCAGGTGTCCTTCGCAAATTGAATCCATGGCACGACAATGTTAAAGACATCATGTTCTGCATTTGATTATCGATTGCGGTTGTTGTTAAGGAGGAGTTCTACCGTTGCGTCCTTGCAGAGTGTCATCTATTCATGAATCATGTTTTTTTTTTTTTTTTTGGTGGTTTGTCTTCTTGCTTTTCTTTTGCTCTGGGTTTCAGCCATCGTATTCTTACTCGATTATACAGCGTATTACTGATCTCCTTTGGATTGGAAGGCACTCGACTTCAGCTGAGTCGAAAACTCTCTTGCTCCTTTACGTCTGCGATTTGTCTGATCTTGCATGCCTGGATTTCTGTCTTACTTACATCGATAATTTTGGGCTACATGTTGCATGTTTGGCGTTCCTGCTTTCTTGATTATCTCTGTCTTTACGCATGTACGCATGTACGCATGCACGCATGTATGTATGTATGTATGTATGTCTGTATTATCTCTACTAAAACCTAAGAAAAAAATTGCATGGTAGATTTAGTTTGCAGCTATGTCACCTTGCCATCTCCAGATATCTGCGGATAGCCTGCTTGGGTGTGTCGCTTACGGAATCAAAACAAATCGCTTGTAAGCGAGATGGAATATTGGAACCTGGGGTGGAGATCATTGCACGGTCGAGAAACACATCCCAGAGACGCAGACTGGGTGAAAGTATGAGAGATGGTATCGGAGCACGTCGTCAGCCGTTCTGAACTTTGGGCATTTGTCTGGTAAGAATAGGGCGGTCTAGAGGCGGCGGGCTTTAGAGACGCCAGGAGCGATGCCTGAGTCGCAGAAGGAGACATGACTTTACGATTTCAAACATGATGTATTAGACAGCCTTCTGGTCACGAAAGATTGTGTTGGGGTAGGTAGGCGCTATGGTAGTCCGCCACAGGGGCTTAGGGTATCTGGCGAACTATCAAAGGAACTTCGACCTCGTCGCGTGCAAGGCTGATGAGGAGCACCCTTAAGGGGGTGTTTTGATTTAAGCTCTAAGGGGCTATACATATACAGTACTTGAAGAGGAAGTAGAAAAGCGAACGATTAAAGTATAGCGGTGTGAAATGCTGAAGCAGCAGCAGCGGGGTTGGCTAGAGTTTTTGTGCTCTGCTGTACGCCCTCCGCGGTTATCTTCGGACCGACGTCCAAATTCCCTCAAGAGAAAGACGACGAGTCGCAAAGTGCAACGTAAAGGATATAAGAAAAATGGAAGCAACATGCTTTTCGAGAAAGGTCATTGGCTACCATAAGTATCTGGCTCGAATACAACTCTCGATCTCGTCCCTGCGTGTGCATTACCACTCCCTTCCCCTTCAAATATGAACTTGACAATATCTACTCATCATCATTGATATCCACAACAGTGTTCTTCCACTTCCTCGCCGGGACTCTTCTGTGGAACAAGATATCAATCTCTCTGAAACTGCGATGCTTCATCTCAGGCACGTAGAGCCATGCCAAAAACGTGCAGACGAAGGCGGTTGCCGCCCATACGTACCCACTCTTACCACCAAGGTTCCACTTGTCGTCGTTGAGCATGTAGCTGGCTAGGAAGATACATGGGATGTTGACCATGTAGTAGGCAGCACGTCCAACACCAGTGGTAAGAGGACGGAGACGAACGGACGAGGTCTCGCCGATGATAACCCATGAGGCAGGTGCGGGACCGAGACAGAAGAGCACGGAAACGATGAGACCAAGAGATGCTTGTGCGTTGCTAGCAGCTGTGGATTGGCCGACCGAGGCTGCAATACCAAGGGCCACAAGGAAGCCGCAGGAAATGAACTGGCCGTAAACGTAGATAGTGCGACGGCCAAGATAGGTCGTCAGTACCCAGGAGAGCATGACCATCAACCATTGTAGGGCCGAGGTAATGAGACCGAGTGCAAAAGCGGTATCAGGTGTCATACCAGCCTCTGCAAGGAAATAAAGTTAGTTTGGAAAACTCCAAGGGGTACCTAGTGCAAGAAAGACTTACGTTTGAAGAAGTAGACGGCTTGGTTGGCAATGAGATTTCCAGTCAAGTTCTGCGAAGCGTAGACACCGCAGACAATCAGGGTACGATAGAGATCTCTTCCTTTCCATAGTTCCACAAGACTGGGCTGTTTGATGCTCTTCTCATTGTCGATCGTACGACGCATCATGGCAACTGCGTCTTTGGGATCATCACCCGAACTCTTGCGACCGAGACGCGAGACGGCCTTCTCTGCTTCTGCTAGTCTTCCCTTTCGTACGAGCCACCATGGAGATTCGGGTGCGATATAAAGGAGGATAGCGAGAGGAGTTGGGAACATCCATTGGAGTGCGATAGGGACTCTGCTCAGGAGTTAGAGAATGCTCTGAGAACTTCAAGTCTTTTGCTCCAAAGGATTGCCATACCTGTATGCAGATGAATTCGGCTGCTTCTGGTAATGGTAAGTAATACCACCTACAATGATAGCTCCGATAGCCCAGAACATTTGCAACATCTGTGTGGCCGGAGCTCTGAGTCTCATCGGTACGATTTCGGCACAGTAGGCGGGAGCATTCGCGATGAAAATACCCCATGGAATGCCTTCCAAGATCTGCGAGGCGAAGAACATGCCTTGAGAATTGCCGAAGTAGAAGACGAAGATGAATCCATTGAGGGCCATAAGACCGCCGATGGTTGCCCAGCGATATCCAATAGCACTGGTGATAGGACCTGCGATGAAGACACCAATGAGAGCACCGAGTGGTCCGCTACATTGGAAGGCGGATTGCCAGGATGCCTCGATAATAAATTGCCCGGGTTTGACCTTGCTGGGGACACCAAAGTCCTGAGCGAATTGATCAGTTGCGATGAACTGGCCCATCAAGAAAACACAGTATGCCTCCATAATCTGCAACCAAATTAGTACTAGACTTTCACTACCGTCCGCCCATCATAGATTGATAGGCACTGCGACGAAGCTAGAACGGGATTAGAAGAGCTTACAATGGTACACGACATAACGAATGCCCAAAAACTGGCAGCAGGATAGGCCTTCACGGCCTGAAGCACTGTCATGTCATGTTCAATCTTCTCGGCATCGATAGCGCCTGATCTGTTGTAATCGACCTTCTCATCATTATCGTACACGGGTCCTTGAGAAGAGGTTGGATGGGCCTCGATCTCCGTTGCTTGTGCCGGCTTCTCTGAGGAGTGAAGATTAGACTCCATGATGAGGGTGGTGGTCGAGTTCTGAAGGAATGTAGGCAACGGAACTTGTGGTTTCTGGACGGTCGGGACAGCTGGTATTTAAGTGTGCCTCCCTCCTACCACTCCCTCGGATGCGAGACTACGATGCATACTCGTGGCTAGGATAAATAAACCCTTACCCTGTCTGCAACAGCACGAGCCTCAGCAAGGACTAGTATCCAACCATTTAACTAATCTCAGTCCGATTGTGGGGGAAGTAGCTCGTGATGTTCTTGGACTGAATAATCCCAGTCATAGCTAGTTCGCCCTTGTCGGTTTGGGGAAGCTTGGTCCGAATCTTTACATATGACATGAGGTTGACATCCACTAAGAGTCCAGCTTCTCCTCGATCTCCGCCTCCACACCCCAGATTCTCCACTTGCCAGGAGTGACTAGCCCTGTCGCTAGTAATTTACTATGGACTTTCGTCAAGGCCGGGGTCATTTACCCGGGAACCACGGTAATGGAGGTTAGAGCACAGCACGGGCTTACGGCGTACGATAGATAGATAGTACAGCGTCGTGTTACTCTACTCGTATGCGCTTGCAAGGTCGCGGTCGGCTGGCCACTGGAATCGTCTGCGAGCTGATTTGATGTCGGATGACGGATGAAGCTTTCTCGTTGGCTGTGGCTACAGCGGATATCGCATCGCTGCGGTGTATCACCCCCCGAGTTGTAAGCAACGGCGTGCATTTCCTTCTGTCCCCATGGTTGGTGAGCTCCTGTAGAGCAGCAATCTGTTCGAGTCGCAGGTCGGCTTGAGGGAAGGAAGGCTGCAGTCTTAGCCTGTCTTCAATACTTCAGTAATTTCCTCTAGTGGTAATACTTAGTTAAGAGGGATGTAATCTACAAAATCTGAAGCCGACACCAAGATGAGTGAGGCCTTGAGTCTCCAGACCAGATACGTCGATTCCATCCTCTCGAGCTCCTCGAACTCGGTCAATTTACTGATCCGTCAGCTTGTAGAGGAGGTTTGGGGATGGCTTGAAGGCTTGCCATGCAACCCGTGCCGTTCAGTGCGGGGTCAGGACCGTAATGTCTTGCTTCGGCGGCTCCACGGCCATATCAGGGGTCCCTAGACTCCTGAAATGATCATGTTATTGGTGCGCGTGAAGAAGAAAAGAGGATGTGGATCATGGAGGGCTGGGGAACGATTCAGCCCGGATTCGAGGTTCGGTGGTCTACTGTAGTCTGGAGGATGGGATACAAAATGAGCACCACTGGGCGTCCTCTGTTCGAAAAATGACAACTTTCCCGACCCACGACTCATGAACAGTAGCGTACGAGTGATAGATATAAGTAGCTTCTGACTGAACCGATGGCTCGGCTGGTGAAGATGCAGGCCGTTTAGCTTCCAACTGTCCTGGTATCTTCTTCGCCATTCCGGCTCCTTAACATGATCGGGATTGAGCAACTGGACTTCCATTTCCTTCGCCTAGGCATGTGTGTTTTGAGTGGAGGAAAATTTCGGGCCCGTTCGTTTGATTACGACCTGGGGCCCGGTTTCAGTCTTCGAGATTTGATAACGGGCGTTCAGTGGCTAGCCTTGTAATCCGACAAGCTCTGAATACGGGTTTAGTCTGGATAGAAGCTTTCCAAACCCAGGCGTACCTGTCACAATTGATTGCTCACACGAGCGCAACTTACCCAGCAAGTTTAGCGTCTCACTTTCCTCAGCTAGGCTATTCTTAATGCAGTCCTATTAGTACGAAAGGGTCGTTGAATCTCGAGAACTTGCTTTTTTTCGAATGTCAGTGGTCTCCTGGCACGAGACTGGGAATCGATTGAGAGGTCATGAGGCCATAAGGCATACACACAGATTGCACTAAGATACGCGTATGCCGCTTTTGCTCGCTGAGCCAATGACTAAGAGAAATATATTTAAATGTTCCAAAAGTGAATCATTATACTACGAAACTACGTGCGGGAAAAAATCTAAAAAGCCTACTCGAATTGGACTAATTGAACACGAGTTATAGTTCCGAGAGCAAGGAAGAATGACTAAAATGAGGGCTTAACGCCGCCACAAGACAACCCTACCAAAATCACACCAAATTTGTTGTATATATCTACTCGGTTTCTCCAGGATTCTAAACCTATCCACCCCGGATTGGCAAGGGCAACCACATCAAAGCATCCTGCAAACCCACTGTGGACAGGTTCAGACTTCTGGAGAAACCGAGTATCATCGCACCAAATACACTGGACGGTTTCAAGAGCTAGCATACGATTGGACGATCAAAGCACGTGAAGAGAATTGCTCTTATCGAATCAAATCATTGCCAGGCTATTAGGAGAGGTAACGTAATTGGTAACCGAGTACTCGAATCCGTCTTTGGTAGCCATAAGGCGGAGCCCCCCTCATTAGACATACTGAGTACTCTAGACGGTATTATATTCTATTTCTCTATACTGTAGTAAATCGTGTGTGACTAAGAATTATTTACCTTGCTTTCGGGCTCGTGCTGGTAGCTATGCTAGCACCCCAGTCTACACAATTAAATTCATAAATGGTGCCAAACCTTATATCTTTATAGACGATTATAGCTTCTTAGAGGGGGGGACTCTCGCTTAAATTCGGGTAGGTAAAGTGGCACGGGTAAGGTAGGTGCCTGATATCGGATTTGCCTAGTGCCTCGTGACCTTTTCAATTGAATCCTGAGTTCTATCCATCAGTCGCCGAACTCAAATCCTCAAATGAGTGAAACCCAATTCCAGAAAGTCATTGACTCTCATTTTCAGTTTCCTCTAATCATTATCCCGCGTGACTGATCGCAATTAATTGTGTCTGTCGATCTCGCTAGATACGGTTTTGGTCGACACTCGCTGTGCAGTTCAATAATGTTAATTTGCGTTAGAGTTTTGATTTGAACGTGTCAATAACTCATTTCCCATGATAGTTGCTATTCCCCATAGAAAGCTGTTCGCCTTGCAAGGCCAACCAGGGCTGAACCCCACTAAAAGCCGGTCATGACCACTCTCTGCAGAAGGGCGCCCGAGAGTAGGCGAAAGCAAGATGTCCGGAAAAGCGAGTTTGTTCGTGCACAGACGTGTCGATTAGAGACGTTCCTCTATACAGAGTTAAGTAATACTTACGCAATTAGAAACTAACACCAAAGGTTAGGTAAACTTGAAATTACTACATCTATGAATTGATATCAGGAATGTATGACAATTATTCAACCAGTTCGCTCGAGAACAGGCTGATTTCTAAGAAGTGTCTTGGGCGAAACCCCGGAAAATACTTACTCGGTACTTGACAGGAAAAATACGACTATGAGAAGTAGGAATTTTACAGAAATAATATTTTATATCTACCTACATACTCAAGCGGATCTATGGAGCTGCGAAGTCCGTTTAGGGATTTTAAAGGTAGTTATTCTGACAGGACCAGAACGATACGGGATTTAATATAGTATCATTTTCGTTATTTATTATAGTTCCCTTCAAGCAACGATTTCCTGGGTATCCAAACTCCAAAAATAACCATAAACTTTACATTGAGTGACTTTTAAAGGAATCGATTATTCGGGCATGAAGCCACAAGGCATACACACACCTGAAATCAGCCCTGCATCAGGCACGAAAGCACAGGCATGCTACTTTATCATGATTAATTAAGCGAGGTTACACCCCCTCTAATACTTATCTTCCCCGTTAAAACTACCACCTTATACGCTATTAAATTATTTAGTAGAGCGTTCGAATGGTCAAACCTGTTATAACTCACAAGGTTACTCTTTTCAAATTATTTATCAGGCGTAGTTTCGTTATTGTAAAAGTGCTAGAGTAGACCCTTGCCCCTACTTTCGTACGATTTCTTTAAGTCAATTCTTAAGCGAATTAAAGCGGCATGTACAGGAATTGGTGTGCTATGCGTGCGTGCCTTGTGGCCTCATGCCCGAATAATCGATTCCCTTCTAAACGCTCTTAAATGATCGAACACCTGTCGAGTAACACAATTGCGAATTTTTAGATCACCACGAAGTATGCTACTTTACGAATACGCACTATTAATACCTTCAGCCTCGAGAAAAGACTTGCAATCGCGTTGAATAGACCGAGGCTAGATCCAAATTAGACAATTTACTTTTAGCGAGGCCAGACAGACGTAAGCAAATAATCGCATCCCAGATGTATGCACAGGTTTTTCAGCTCCCTCCATATCTGAGATAGAATGCGGCTGAACAAAGTGTTTCCTTCTTTCGTACTTCCGGCCCTTCCGGATCAAAAGCGGAAGCAAAAAGCTGGGATCAATATTGGTTAGCATTCGCATTCCTTCCTTCTCGGACCCTCCGATATACAATATAAAGAAGCATGAATTAATATGATTCCAAACGATGCCAGAAATGCCGTTAGAAGACTCTCTCTGGTCTAGCTCCCCGCTCACCCATCTGAAACAACAAAAGATTAAAAAGATGTTGCAACCGCCGTGAATCGAACACGAACCTCCACCTTGCTTGACGTCTGTCTGGAAGGCTAGTCGCTATTAGTACATTGCAGGGGCCATTATCGGTGATGGGAGGCTCTTACGTGGAATCCTAACCATTGGCTGTGAATGTGTTAGTTTACAACTGGTAACGTTTATGCAGGAATTCTTACACCACGGAAGCTAAGCTAGCTTGACTTGCATAACTTTACCGGTATTTGCATACATGTTACAGAATGCAATTTTGAGATTCCTTTGTGTGGTTGAGAAGTACAATTAACTAACTGCCCCTCATTCCACCCCACTTTCACATGAACGGACAAGCGAGCAGAACAAACGCCTTGAGCGAGCCAACGCGCTTTTCGATCTGGAATTTATTCATATGACAAGACTTGAAATAGTAATTACTAAGCTCTGCAGATCCAAAGAGAATCGTAGGATACATATGCTCAAATCTCTTCAAAGCATGCTTAAGAAGGCCTCTTGATTCAAATTGTGGTTGATCGTCACATGATAAGTGAACGTGACTTACCAGTAGCCTAAATACTACTTGGCAGAACAATCCCGTTATTGCCACTGGTTACATACCTTACTTCCAAGTTCCCATTTCTGTGAAATCTTTATTGTTTCTGTAAGTGATCCAATAAATAAAAACATGGCATCAAAATCACATTCAAGCCCAGCCTTTCGCTAGGGAATCCTCTGTCTCAATCTCCTCTCAAACAACCAAATCCACCAACCAACAGAACATAAGGAAACGGCTGGGTGTCCACAAGATACGCCAAAGACCTTTATACCGCGTTCTTCAGCACCCTTGCAACATATTATCACGGCTTTAGGCACTTTCTCCTCAGCCAAAGGAAGCGGGTTCGTCAACCTAATCTTCACATCTGAGCAATCTAGACCAGCTATCTACACAGATTACAATTCGTGTATGCACTTCCTGATGTCGATGTCGTTTATATCTGTATTCCGTATGTTTTTCAAAAAGAGTCATGTTTAGCTGCTATCGCTGCTGGGAAACATGTGTTGTGTGAGAAGCTGATGGCTATTAATGAGAGAGAGGTTTTGGATATGATCGGTATTGCGAAGGAGAAGGGTGTCCTTTTTTATGGAAGGTAGTTCGACACTTTCTGTAACCTCTTCAGAATCTTTCTCGGTGGCGAAATACTCATTGTAATTTATAACGTCCAGCTGTCTGGACCCGCTTCATCCCTTTTGTGCTAGAGCTTCAACGTCTCCTTCACAAAGAGAATGTCATCGGAGAGATCGCACGTATGTTCTGCGACTTCGGTCTCGATACTGGTATCGCGTCGTTTCCTGCGACACATCCTCTCAAGAGTCTTGATCTCGGAGGAGGTGCACTTCTTGATCTTGGCGTCTATCCATTGATGTTCAGCAGCGTTGTCCTAGACGAGCATGTAGGGCAAAAAGCTTCGATACCCGAAGTTACAAGTAGCTTGTTTGTTGTCGATCGAGTTAACCACGATGACGTGATTGTGTTGAAGTATCCGGAAAATGGGAGGATGGTTGTCTTGACTGCGTCGATGAGGGGAAGAGTGGGGTGGATTTCTGCAGGATAGAAGGATGCGAAGGGGCGATTGTTGTTTCAGGACTGGCGGCTTCGATACCTAGACATATCGGAGATACTTGTGAAGGGTAAGGAAGAGAGAGTGCTTGATTTTGAGCATGACGGTAATGGTTTCCATTTCGAAGTCGATGCGGTGACTGCGGATATGTCTTGGCGGGCAGGAAAGAGAATGCTATTATGCCGCCCGAGGAGAGTTTGAGGATGATCAGGATCCTGGATGAAGTTCGGAAGGTTGGAGGAGTTGTCTATCCACATGATTAGTGTATGGCTATTGTAGCTCTCAAAATCCTTGAAGCAACGGAACGCTGTAATCCAGTCTCCAGGAGCGAAAAGATTTAATCTGCCACTGAGCTGATTGAAAAATCCAATGTGCGCATAGACTTATTCCGACTCTTATGTATCTTGATTTCTCGAAGCTAGTCAGTTCCGACACTGCCGTTTGAAGTAAATATAGGTAAGTCCCCGGGTGATAGTGGCGTCTGATTCTCCTCAGGCTCAAAGAGTGTTTTCAAAAAGTCCAGTCAGGTAGGAGTCGTGATGACTTTGTATTCAATCTTCGGCAGAGAGAGCGGTTCGAGTTTCGCGTCTCGCCGCGAACTCTCTTTGATTTTGTCTAGCTTCAAACCGATGGGCCCAGCGGTGCCTGTCTGTATGGTTAGAAGCTGCAGATGGGCTATATTTTTCTTCCGCGAATACAAGGTCTCCATAGGTGTTTCTGGTATCCCTTTCGGGATGGTTTGCGATCGTAAGACTCTCAAGTTCGGGGAATTCGGCCAGTACAGTACTACTAATGAGGTCCTCGAAGCTCTTATGGTCACAGGCCTATACATTCTGCTTCCACGAAATGGAGAAAGGTTGTAGAACCCTCGTAATTGCTAGATGCCGCACGCGTCGACGATCTGCCTTAAAAATCGTTGGGCAGCAGCATCATAAAGTGGCCACTTGGAGTTCAGATACAGTATGTCAGTGTCGAAATTGAACCAGATTCCCGGAGAGTCTTCAGTCGATGCGAAGGCTTGTTTGTAGGACTCCTCGGCGACGAGTCTAGATTCTTTGCAGACATTGATCATTTTGGGTGGTGGACAGGAACTTGTGTAACGTATTCCTCGGTCGAGACTGAGGACTTTCTGCTCGACGCACACGATCCGAGGGGTGAGGTTAAATTTCCCTGAGTATGAATTAGCAAACAGTATTCTTCGAAATATTATCTAATGGGTCTGTGGGTCCAATCGACTCAGTAAGCAGTCAAACAGGGATATATGGGTGTGCAAACTACATACAGATCTTGATACGCATTTCGGGTGGAAGCTTCAATGAACAGCGTGAACTGTGTGGTCTGCGAGTCGCTCGCCACATTTGATGCAAAATTGTCGCTGTAGTTATGAAAGATCGTCTGAGAAAAAATCCGTAAACAATTTGGAATCGATGGCTCGGTAAGATATGGACGCGTACCAGTATGGCTTTAGTAAGTGCCCTTTGTCAGAGCAATGTACTGTTTCCGGGGGTAGACACAGCACACGCTAGGCGTATAACTAGTGAATAGAACGCACACAATATGTGTGTACATAGGTCTCTCTTCTCGTTATTTATAGATCCTTTGATACATATCTAGTATTCTATCACTTGGGTTAGCCATTTTCGGTCAACCCAAAACCTAGGGCCAACATTTCTTGTCTGAAGATTCTGTTACGAAATACCAATTGACGGAGAAAATATCGTGATCTGCCATGTAAATTTATATCAAGAGGAGCGTTAAAGCTTTGGAAGACACAGAATCATCTTTCTGGGTCTTGAATTGCAATTTTTGTGCCCTTTAGTGCGAAATATCCCCAATCAAACGATACACGCCAAAGCATGGCTCAACAGCAACACAAGCTACCACCTCATACTTCAATCCATAATTGGGTCCTCTCGATGACCAGAACACACACGTATATTACTTATAAAACAACAAAAGGCACCGACATCAGACATCCAACCTCAACATTCCATCTTCCTTCAAAAAGCATCAGTCCAGCACTCGAGGCTACTGAGTTGATTTTCGAAATTATGAGTACTGCCCTCTGGACCATGAACAGGCGTGACAGAAAGATCCGGAAGACTCAAAACGTCCCAATGGAACCACTTCTCATTGACACTGCAATCCGGCGTCCTATTCTCCTTATCAATGTTGCCTTGACGATAGGTAATTCACATGAGGACTTACACGAAGAACAAACAGGTGCTACCTGGTGCAGGACGAAGTGATGAGATCTTGTCATTAATGTCCTCGGTGAAAGTGACTGCAAGTTTCGATCAGTGTCCGCCCTCGGACGTATGATTCTCGGGGAGAAGAAACTTACCGCATAGGCCTGATGGAACTCGCAAGTTCACACAGTACCCGCTGAGATTCTTATCATTGCAGAGAAGAACACTAGGGCCACCACTCCTCTCGACAGGACCGCCGAGAGTCACGCCAGCTGAGGAGGCAAGAACGCTGGCGACTCTGAGCAGATGATGGAAGTTGTGCATGATGTGAACACTGGATGTGGCGATGAAGATTATTGAGGGAAAAATAGAATAGGAATTGCTGTGCTGGGGAAGGATGAGATAAAGAGAATTCGTCAACGGCACTAATAATGTTCAATGCTCACCGAGTCTCGTATCTGCATCGAGCCCGCTCTGTGTCGCTGCAAGCGGCACTAGATGTCAGGAAACGGGAGCCGGCATTGAAGGAAGTCAGCAGCTCTGTTCCCGAAAGCTTGTTGTGGCGAATTGTCGAATCGAAAAATTCCGAAAAAGCCTCAACAAGGGAGGGGTGAATCGGTATGAAATAGCTTACATCGTGTTTAGGAAGTCTTGTTTGTACTGATGCAATTAGATGTCAACAACACTCCACAACAAACATTTCTTTTATCAATCGGATTAGATTTCTCTCGCCTCGTGGAACATTGCGCCGTGTTGTACCTGACGTAGTTTCTGACGCAGCATTTCGCCTCATTACGATTGCATCGTGACAGACGTCGGATTTCACTCGAGCGGCATTTGCCAGTTGATCTATTGACGTAGCTGACAAGTAGATAATTATGACATCAAAACTACCCAGTACAGCAGCTGGGATTGAAGAGAGCTGGTATCGTAAACTACATCTCTGTGATGTATTGCGTACCGAATATTTATCAAAACCAACATATACAGCACCGCTAAGTCAGTCACTTCGTCTTCTCGTTACCAATCGTCACAGCTTCCAAGACCAACCCTTCGCTACCCTCACGATGAAGCACAGCTCTTTCCATCGACGGATAAACAACATCAGAACCATCCTTCCGCCAACCCTCAAGATCAGTCAACATCCACTCAGCTCTCAAAAATCTCTCACGAACAGTCTTCGAAATTCCAACGAAGCGCAACTGTAGGTCCTTCCCGGAATGAAGACGTATATCTTCTTTCAACTCGCCAAGAGCCAGTATAGCAGTCACGTCAACAAAAGGCACAGCAGTGAAGTCCCAAATGACAATAGATAAGGGAACATCTCTCAGTGTGATGTTTTGTTGCTTGCGGCGTCTCTCAACGAGTTTCTCGGCTGCTACACTCCAGGATCGCTCGCGATTTCTGACGATACCGTGGCTGACCTTCTCGTAGACGAGCTGAATAGCTTCGAGAGCTGATCGTTTACCCCGGTTAGCGTTGGGATAGAAGATTGCGTCGTCGAATTTAATTATGACTGTATCGTTGGGAATCAGTAGGCCTGAATGTTCTGTTCGACTATCGTGACGGCCAGTCTCAAAGCTAGATGTGCGTCGTGGCAGAGCGAAAGCTTCGTCTTCCATGTTGGCATGGACATCAGGTGTGACGAAGGCTGAGCGAATCATTGTCCAGGCAACGGACCATGCCGCCGCACAGCCAATCCCGATTTCTGCGGAGACGAATATGGTAACCCAAAATGAGAGCATGGATGCGATGAAGTCGGCTAGGGAAATACGCCAGTAGCGGTAGAATGCCGAGATCGGACCGAAGAGATGAAGGACGGCCATTATCTGATATCGTGAGTACATTTCTTCTGTTGTATTTGGTAACACTTACAATGATAGCGGAGAGTGTTGACTTTGGAAGCCAGTATAGAGCGGGAGAAAAAACATAGAGTGTCAGAAGGATGAAAGCTGCCGTGACAATACCGCCTAATGGACTTCTGACATGACATTCACTATTCACCGCTGTCCGTGACATCGCTCCACCAACAGGCATAGCTCCAAAGAAAGAGTTGGCCAGGTTGGCCACACCCAAGTAGTTGAGCTCCTGGGACTGGTCAATGGTATAGCCATTCTTGCGACCAAAGGCTTTCCCAACCGCAAGATGCTCCAGTGTACATGCAACAAGTGGTGCTATAGCTCGAGTAGCTACTTTCGAGATGAGCCCGGTGTCATGGGCGGTCGGAGCAACAATGCCATGGGTATCGACTTTGCTGACTCCCCAAAGGAGGTCATCCTTTCGATCTTTGTTGACAAAGTAGCTGATGAGCGTGAAGATGACAAGAACAATCACGGCTCGACTGCTTGCAATGTACTTGATCACATAATGTTTATTTCCCCACATCTTTCCTACTTTCTCCAAAGCAAGGAGGATGATGATAGTTCCGATGCCAATACCGCAAGTTGGGCCATCCCAGTCCGGAAGACGCTTGAGACCGTCTCCTATGACTTCGAATACTCCAGTTGGGACATCGCTGAGACCAACCAAGCTTCCGACTTGACCGAAGCCGATTATCAAAGCAGTTGCCGAGATGAAGCCAGTGAGTACCGGGACAGAAATGTAATCCAGTAGGAAACCAAGGCCAAGGACTCCCATTGCAAGAGAATACACTCCGACCATCAAGGAAACCGCATTGGCAATCTTCACAACATCATACTCGTCCTTAAGATCTACGATAATCTCGGCAGTCAGTAGACCAAGGATCGATGTTGGGCCGATTGAGAGATCTAATTTGGGAATCGTTAGGATGCCTCAATTTCATGGCTTCATTTGTAAAAAGGTACCTTTTGACGTTCCCATAAACACGTAGATAGCGGCGGGAATCCAAGAAGAGTAAAGACCGTTCTCAATGGGAATAGTCGCGATCTTCGCGTATGCCAGTCCTTGAGGAATGAGCATGACTCCTATAGTCAGACCAGCGATGGCATCTGTAAGAAGCCATGATGGGTGGTATCGAGGGAGCCAAGACACGATCGGAACTTTGTCGAGGAGGTAATGAGCTGTTGCCGACGTGAGTCGAGGTGCACTTTTGACCACGAAGTCTCTGACTCTGTTTGCTGTTGTGTCTGTTCGAACCACGGTCTTCAAAGTAGTGAGCTTCTCGCCGATTTTGAAGTTCGCCATGTCGGAACTACCGGATTAAGCTTTGTTCTTGTGGAAACGGTTGTCTCGAACAATTGGGGAGAATGTTCGAACGTTATAGGTATCCGATAGACAAGGCAACAGACTTGAGCAATCACAAGGGAGCAAAAGATACCGGGGACTTGTTCCTTAAAGTAGCGGGGGAGCTTTAAGTTGACCTTGTCAAAACGTAGTAGCCAAATAGTAGCGACATCGACGTCCAAAATAAAATAAATTGAGGACGCCCTCGTGATCCCATCTCTCGGCCGATTCTCGCAATTTCCCGGTGTCTGTCATTCATTGAATACCAGACAGCTCAAACCCTTTCAAATGAATTGCTGCTGGCCCGTCTTTCGCAAATGCGGCTTACTTAGGTGCTTGTGGTTGTCCGCATTGACACCTGCAGCCTCGAGCTGACACAGAACCAGATCGACACCCGATACACAACGCTACTTCTACCACAATAATGAGCTAGCGACTCGTTACCTTCTTAGTCTAGTACCGACGATAACATACTCGCATATGCCGCTGCTGCTATCCTTAGCGAGAGGTGTTTCGTATGTATAATCTCTCAAGTATACCTCTAGGCTATCACGCAGAGTTGAGAAGCAATCAAAACAACGAGCTAGTGACTCGTTACCTTCCTGATGGAGTAGCGACGATGATATGCTCGCATATGCAAGCTGTTTCTGCTGCTGCTAACCTTAGCAAAGTCATCCGAAAGATGGTGAGACGATTCCAAAGTTCCAAACCATATTCCGCATTAGTCAACAAGCTGGCAGTTGACGCTACGTGAATCTCACCCGCTTCAGCTTCCTCATAGAGTTATAAATCCTTACCCGGATACAAAATCCCGTCGCAAATAGGTTCGTCCGTGTGCAGAAAGTCGTAGGAATCGCTTTAGACAATCCTCAAATAAATGAGGTAAATAGCTGCCTCCAATCACATCCGATATGTATGACTACCTAGGAATAAGCATGCGTGTGCGCAAGCAATATCTCTCTCTTCCCCGATCTAGACTACAGATGATTTGTGTACCGCTACCTTCACTTCAAGCTTCTCGCGTGGTAAGCTACTGTACTATAAAATGCTTACTGTAGCTAGCTCAAGCTTGAGTCGACGTCATGCATACTCACTAGCGAACTATAGGCAGACATTCATGCGTCTCAAAGCTTGAATTGCGTGACAAGCGGCCGGGTTCTCAAGGATAAATCGTTGATGAAAAAAATCATTCGTTGGATAAATATCATGAGACTTGCCAAGAAATAGAGCTGAGAGACGTGGAAACAAGCCTACGGGATTTCTCCGCACGGAAAAGCTTGATGCCATGGAGCGGACCGCCAGATGTCCGTCCACTTCGATCTAGACCGACCCATGCACGCGGGGATGATGAATGACGAACAGCTAGCTAGCTGCCCGATAGAGTACTCCCGTAGAAGACAAGGCGAGGTGTGGCAAGATAGTAGACGGCAAGGAAGTTGACCTATAAGGAGTGGAGAGGATGGCACTCGTACTTAAGAGTGGAATTTGGTGTGTATTGTAGTTGCAGGATAATATTTAGTGAGAACTTGTGGATGGTGGGGTTATCAGGTTGAATACTTGAGGCGGAAGATTTGCGTGGCTTAAGGGCCGGATGATCATGGTGACTGACTAGCTTGTGTAGATGGCTGGGTATGTATCGTTGATACCTGGTTCGAAAGAGCGAGGAATCTCTTTTGCTTTGAAACCAGTGAAACGATATGTAGAGCATATGCTCCGCCCCGTGGAAATTGTCAAACTGCTTTTCAAAGGATCACTACTTCTGATATTTAAGAAGTGAAGACCAATAATTTGGGTCTTCGGACTTGCTATAAGATATGCGGAGGTCAAATCCCTAGATACTCAAACCAATTCAGCATGGACTTTACCAGGTCCCAAACTACAATCCTACAACTCATGCAAAGCTGCCTCCGTGTCATCCTTCGACTCATCCGGTAGCGTAACCTCATCCTTCTCAGCACTCTTGACTTTATTCCAAAAGATCTCTCCGTTTGCCGGATCGTCGGCAAACAGGTGATCAATAACCATCTTCTTCGGCGTCTCTCCCATCCATTGAAACAACGAAAAATCTCTAAAATCATCTGCCTTGAAGATCTCCAACATCTCGATCGGCTCGTCTCCAATATTCTCGACAAAATGACCCATGTTTCGTGGAACGATACCGACATCTCCTGGCATGTAATCAAACGTGCGAGCTGTGCCTTCAGCAGCGAAGATCGTGATGCGTGCACGTCCTTTGAGGAAGAATGACCATTCATCTGCATTGGGGTGCCAGTGCATCTCTCGAATCGCTCCCGGTTGGATTGTGACGTGAGCTGCTGCGATAGTCTTGGATATTGGGAAGTTCTTGGAGTCGGTAATACGGACCTCTCCTCCACTGGTCTTTTTAGGTTCTTGGTCCAACATTCGGTGTGTGAAGTTGTACTTTGACTTCTTGACTCCGTTTCCGGTTGGCTTCTCATCTGCGATCGATCCGGGCTTTGTTCCTTGGAAAATGTACTTTTCTGCGCTGGGAATGTGTGCGAAGACTTCTGGAGCAAGGTTGAAGTTCTTGCCAATGACTGATTTTGGAGTATGCGCTACAATTTATTAGCAATGTGGTGAATAACAACGCGCGATAGACTTACCAAGCCAATCGGTCAAAATAAATGTCGACTCTTCAGAGAACCCTCCGTCATCGAAGACCAGAAGGAACTCTGTGCCATTTTCACCAAGACCTTGGAGCGAATGCGGTACGCCACTTGGGAAATACCAAAGATCTCCTTTCTTCAAGTCATCGTAGAAGCTACCGCCATCATAATCGATAGCTGTAACACGGACTTCTCCATCAAGAACGTATGCCCACTCGGCTTCTTTGTGCCAATGAAGCTCTCGAATGACGCCCTGATCCAGTCGCATATTCACTGAAGCGAGTTCAACGCTTGTACCTAGCTCTCTCACAGTTGTCTGTCTTGTCCAGCCACCTTCCTGCATATCGTTAACTGCCATTCCAGAGCTCAACCTTGCCACGAGACAGTTGCTTACCTCCATCCTCACATGTGAGTCTGCAAAGCTCCAACGCATGTTCGCCATGTTTCCACGATCAGTACTCGGTGGTCTCACAAGATTCGCATTCTGGCGCGAGCGTTCCCAGTTCCAAGGCCCAAGAACAGATGCTCCTTGCCCTTTGCGAATTGGAAGCGGATCAAGCTTGTCTCCCACAGCATCGATTGCCTTGTCATATGGATCATTGAAGCCCGGGGTATATGGGGAAGATACCTTCGACTTTCTAAGACTTGCTGGCAGTGGTTTCCCATCAAGAAGACGTTGTCTAGGGTTGTCTTGAAACGGAATTGAATTTCCAAGCTCAGACAGCATAGCACTGAGCAGCACAAGTGAATTTTGAAACTTCATACTGCCGCTAGAAATAGTAGGTCCTTGGTCGAGCTGATTGACTCGAGATAACTTCCGAGGCTGTCAATTGGGCTCTGTAAAATATGATTTCGGAGACAATTGACTTTTCTGATGAAGAAGAGCCTGGATCTATGAGTAAGAAGCTATAGCTTTGCAGGAGTTTTGTCGATGACATACTTGAAGCTGTACCCCTGCTGGGTGCCGGCCGTCACGCATTCTTACTCATCTAGTCTCGTCACAATTTCGACCAATAATGAAGCTTCATGTGCCGCCCCCTTGCATCGAGAGAGCTGACTCCAAAACATAGCTGAATACTCTTTACGACTGTGATGTATTGCTCAGTTGGGGAACACAGCTCTCCAGTACGAATGTAGATGACTGCCTTGAAAGTGCAGTTTTTTCCAAGCTGAATGTTTCCCTATGCACGACTTTGGTATGATTCCCCTGTTCATGTTCACCCCGCATTGCAGCGATTGCCAAGCGAGGCATACAAAACACGATAAGAATTTCAAAGCCGAGACTGCTCCGTTCCTAATGATATCTCCACGACCAAATGGACGCGAGCGTTCTTCTTACGGGTGGGAAAACTTCAAGCACTTGATATGGCTGGAATCTTTGACTCTTGATACAGTAGTCCTTCTGCGCCGGAAGAGGTGCGTCTTTGCATGAGAACTCATGTGAAATCGTGCATACAGATGCATATGCAGCTTGCTTATCTTCGGGGATTTCTTTCCTGTCTACAGATACTGCATTCGGCAGGCGATATCAAGGAAAGAAAAGCTTAGTGATGCTTAGATGTCTATTATACCCAGATAAGGAGGTGGTACGGAGATCTCGGAAGACGACTCCCTTTTGTTGATTGATGACATAGCAGCGCCATCGTGACTACAAGCGAGATTGGAAGAAGTGGATCCTGTTGGAACCTTTTCCACATGGTACTCTCAAGCTTACGATCGTACTGCTGAATTAATAGTGATTGCAAGCGACTCGTACATATCGCAAGCTCTGGATAAATATCTAAATTCGTCGTGAACTCGATGTTTTGAGCGCCAAGAATTTTACGGCATCTCAAACCCCGCATCTCCCTTTGGCTGAGCCTCATAGTATCAATCCGGCATCAGAAAAAGTGATTTCAGCAAATGGCTTTTACCAACAACGGCACTATGACTTCAGGCATTGGCAACAGACAACATCAGCGTGGAAGCGACGAGGAACGACCACTGCTTGGTCACGAAGCTTCGAAGGGCAACTGGCGATCAAAATTGACCGTGAATGTCAATCGTGACTGGGCCGATATCGTGCTTCTGCTCTGCTACATCATCACCGGTCTCCTCGACAGCGCATCAATATCCACATGGGGATCTTTCGTTTCAATGCAGACAGGTGAGTGAATGAATCAAGCCCAAGATTTCCCTTCACACGGGTTACTAACGACTTCTTCAGGGAATACCATCTACATCGGCATCGGACTAGCCGCACCCCGAGAATCCCAGCGCTGGATCAAATCCGGCGTCTCTTTGATATCTTTCTGCATCGGCTCTTTCTGCTTCGCACGTTTCCATCGCTATTTCTCTCCCAGTCGACGCTGGGTTCTCTGCGCTTCATTTTCATTCCAGACATCCCTCATCATCTGCGCAGCGTCAATCTTGACGTGGGGTCCTAAATCTGCAACCATCAAAGAGGACATTACTTGGAATGTGTTAGTTCCGATCGCTCTGGTTGCTTTTCAGAGTTGTGGACAGGCTGTTACGAGTCGAGCGCTGAAATACAATGCTTTGACGAGCGTGGTGTTGACGAGCATTTACTGTGATTTGTTTTCGGATGCCGAGCTGTTTACGATGCATAATGTGGAGAGGAATCGGAGAGTTGGTGCGCCTGTTTTCTTGTTGTTTGGTGCGGTGATGGGTGGATGGTTGGCGCACAGCACGATTGGGACTGCGGGTGTTTTGTGGATCGCGGCGGCTCTAAAAGGCATAGTGGTTATCTCATGGTTCTTATGGCCTGCTGAGAAGGAGTAATTGCTTATCTCACCCATGCATCGAGATTTGTTTTGCTGAAACTCTCTAGAGTTCTCACTTATTCTTCTTCGGCTTGAAATTCAAACAGCATTCGAGTACTCAAGGGAATTGCTCTACCCTTTGAGTCAATAACACCCGTTTACTAATTTATCACAAATCGCGGATTCACATGAAAAAAGCGCCAGCACATTGCATCTCGCAATGTGAAAAGAATCGGCGATGTCACAAGGTATAGCACACTAAGTCATGAAAGTCTGAGACAAACGCGCGTTGCATTGATCTGCTACAGAAATGATATGGACCATGTCTGGTGACAAGAGGATGGTCAAATCATCCCATACATCATGAACCCTCCAAGCCTGCTTTCAACAAACACTTACCCACACACTCCGCGATATCCTATAACATACTTCAAATCTCTGTCCTACTCTCCATCGATCCCTATACCTCGCATTGTACCAGCAAAAATGCAAATACCAAGCTGGCAAGCCTCCAAAATTTAGCCATAATCATAGCAGAATTGTCCGGATCCACCGTGCCCTATTTTCTATCTTTGCCTAGCTCGGCCGCTGTCATCCCGCGTCTACTGATATTCAGATCGTCCGACTTGTAGTGCCGAGAAGAACATAGCTCGGCAAAATCGCCTCCATGGCTGTAGACACAGCCTTTCGGAGCAGTCGCTGCATGCAGCTCATGGCTAATCAAAGTAGCAAAAGCAGAAGCTCTCTCTATATTCAGTCCATAAGTCCAAAATGATTGTAGTGTAATGCTTGCTCTATCTAGTAGAGGCACAACATGCAAGGTTAAATTCAATTTAACAGTGTATGGCATCATGAAATTCAGGGATGCACGTGGCCGCGACCAGTCTCGCTTAAGAATTTGTTTGTTAGTTGTATTCAAATAATGCCGAATCTGTCACTTCGTTATTCGTGGCGAGGAAGGCGAGCCTGGCCAGCTTGTCAAAGTCGTCATCGTTCGCGGTGGTATGCAGGCGGGTGCTGTCTCTTACCTTTCGGGGTTTGAGGTGGTCTGCTGTGGGTGTGTCTTGGTCCTTCGGGGCTGGGGAGGTGGTTCGCTACTTTTGTCATTTGAGTGAGCGAAATTTTTTTTCTTCTTTTTTTTTATACTTTTTTAATATTGATTATAACTCTTCTTGCTGCCCATTAAGCGATGTCCAATCAAAACTTGCACTATAAATATTGTTCTATTGCCTCTAATTATAGCTTGGCCGACTTGTTTACAAGAAAAGCCTCTTTCTTAATTGCTACCCAATCTTCGACATTAGAAATGAGGAGTCATTTGATTGCAGCATTCATTTCAGAAAGCGATAATTATTGAATCTATTCTCCAGCGAGGTCGAAGATAAAGGTTTTTAATGCTTTCATGACTTTGAGAATCTATCAAATAAAGTCATAGATTGATTACGTGACTTGACAATCTCGTTAACATACGTTCCGAGACAAAACGACGAGTGGAGCTTCTCCCGTAAACAGAGTTCTTGAAAGCTTTCGTGGCATTTGATAATTACCATTCCCTAAGTCCCAACATTCAGTTCAAAGACATAGGTTTCCACATAGTTGAAGTCGTAAGTGACTTTTGTGACTTTCAAAATGCGGGCCGATGAACTCAAGAGTCAGGCACAAAGGTTGATGGGACACGGGTAATATTGGTCTGCTACGAAAATATGCTGCGGAACAAACTGTATCAAAAAAGCTACTAAAAAGTCGAAACCCCCCATCATAGTTTTTCACGGGCCCATCCACTGTCCTACTCATGCTATCTCCACCATGCCATCCCGTACAGACAACCTTTCATGTATCCCAAGGAACTCCAAAGATCTATTGTCGCGGCATTATTCAACTTTTTGACGCTTATTGGAATCCGGAATCAACGAGGAGGTGGGAGGATCTTCGATGTCTGCCGATTGAAGATACTTGTCGGACCCATCTCTGTTCATCAACTTGGTGTGACTTGCCGCCCGCTCAAGCTTGTTGATCTTCTTGCCACCCCGCTGACGCTCGAGATCGTTCAGTCGGTGTTTCTCCTTGATTTTGTGCAATTTGGCCTCGGAATTCTCCAAAACGACAAGACGAGTCTCGAGCTCCTGCTTATCGACCATAGCCTTCTCAAGTGCAACCTTTGCGGTTTTCAGTTCACCAAAGAGACTCTGCTTGTCGGTGGTAGCCTTCTCCAGAGCAGTGTTTGCGGTTTGGAGATCTCCATCGAGGATCTTGTTGTCTTGTTCTGCCTTGAGATTTGCGACCAGAGCCTTGAGTTTGCGGGCGTTGGCATCAATAATCTCTTGTCTCGGAGCCAGGATATTCATATCAACATCGTCGTTTCGTCCAATCGGGCCTCGAGATATGCATCGACAAGCTCATCGTTGACCAATGCAACTTCAGTCTTCAAGTCCTCGACCATTTGCTCCAATTCTCCGCCTTCTCTGAGAAATGCCTCATTTGCCTGATGATCGCAGAAACGAAGAACCTTCTCGCCCTCCCACGCGCCTTTGTATGCATTTCCGTCGGGGAACTCTGAATAACTTTGGACTAGAGACTATCAGTATTTGACTTTTAATCGCCAGACGCGATCTTGTGAGTAGCAGTGGATCTGAAAGTCTTCTGAAAGATGAAGTGATTGAAGTTTCCACTTACAGAGCATGACCCATGCCTTGTACTCATACTTGTAGCATAGCAGCTGAGGATCAATATCATCAACGAGATTCTCGTTCAGTACCAATGCGCGGCATTCTGCAAGGACATCGGTGACACGAGCGACGGCGACGGGGATGGGGTAAGGACGACCTGGTGCTGCGGCGGCTACGTAGATCTCCTTCTTGATAGATCGATACATCGTTGTGGCTTGTCGTTCAATGGCGGTGGGCCTGGCTTATTCCGATGTTCAATGCGATTGAAGTAAGCCGGAAAGATAATTTCAATTTAGGGACGCGCGCGAGAAGTAGTGGTGGGAGGTGACTGGCGGGGACTAGCGCGAATTATATCACTCGCAGTCTCGTGGCATTCACTTGAGCGCATCCTTTAAATCCACCTTCAATACGCTGAAGGTATAAATAACATACACTTGGAGCATGACCTTGATAGTTCTCAAATTATTCTCACAAGAAAACGTCGCACCAAAATCTTACAGCATGGGTTATATCCAAATTAGCATGCTGAACAGAGATGTCCTGTCGAAATCTTGGGATTTTGGCTTGCTTTACGCCTTGCCCATTGCCAGCCTAGATTTAACATGGGTTAATTTTGCGAGCGATATCGGAACTTTGAATCGTGGCTTTTGTGTGGCCCATCTTCCCTTGTTAATTTAACATTACCACTGCCAAGCTGAAGGTACATGCGGACATTTTGTCCCCATAATTTAGGACGAATATCTCTATCTTACATTAGTAGCAGGAGTTGCAGGAAGTGACGAAGTCTACATACTGATATAAAAGCTCTCCCAAGCCTTACTAGGGACCAAAGTTGCCTTATTTCAATCGATATGGTGGGGTTGTGCAGTGCTTTATTGATGTTTACATTTCTTAGCGTCCTCGCTTGCCTAGTCCCCACAACAGACTGCTCGAAAGTAAAAGACAGTAGCTCTTTCCTGAACACGATAGATGCTTCATTTCAACACCCAATATCCATACCTAAAGATGGCCTACATCTCGCAGATGATGTTGATGCGACTCAAGGCTGCAGAAGATGGCATTGACGTCAAGTTAATTTACTTGGACTACCGCGACGCGCTGTTGCGATTACAGCAAGTTGAAAATGCTTCAACAACGAGCTTTGGAGCTCAGCAATATGTTGCGGAACATCAGACGTGGGACATGAACTGTAAGTTGGACTTCTAAGAGTGAATCTGTCTGCGACGCCTTTCCTGACTCGAGAAGGGCCAGAGGCCGCATTCCCGGGAGTTGATCCACGAGATCCGACAACGCTGGCAGCGCCGCATCTTCTCCAAGCCCTTGAGCCTGCTCAAAGCTCTCAGCAAGAGAAGTCTAATCATCAACCTTCGAACAATCCGGTTATCTACCTGCCCAATTCCTCCCATGCCTCCGTCAAGTCATCATTCCCAGAACTTCGGCTGCAACAACGCAATCTGAATAGGAAGGGACGAAGGGGCCGTGCAGCTGCAAGAACAGAGTTAGCCAGAGCACAACAGAAGCTGCTCAGATGCCATAACTGTGGTGAAGAGCATCAGGCGCGAGATTGTCCCAAGGATCATACGCTCCAGTACAACGATCCTATGCAGCTTGATCAACAACTCAGTTCCGCTCCCACAGCAAAGACTCAGATGCATTCCTCTATCGATCAAGCCATAACAACCACCATCAAACCACCCAATGGTCAGTTTCAATTGTCGTCTTTGGACATAATTGGTGTACAAACCCTGCGGGCTATTCTGCAGAACTGTGAAGCGAAGCGTACGTCTGGTCAACTTGCTGAGCAAAAGAAAGATACTGTCCTACCAATATACACAAGCTCTAAGCCTCTCATCTCTCCAATACTTTATCGTATACAGACAGCAGCAAGAGCACCAACACCCGTACCGGTGAATAATGATGCTTTTGAACGAGGGAGAGTTCCAAACAACATTGGCAACTGGAATGCAGAGACTGCTGCGATATGGCTTGACGAGCATCGCACTAAGACTGTAATCAATCAAGCCAGCATTCCTAGCCCTAAAAACCTCAGGAAAGAGTCCCATGAACCCTGCACAAAAACTATCCCCAACCAAAACCACCCAACTATTCTCAGTAACTCACACGAAGTTCTCGCGCCCAGCACCCTCCAGATCCCAACCTCCGCGACCATGGCACCAGTGTCAAACACACTGCACCAACATCAAGAATCCGAAAATCCTCCCAGTCCCGTCCGCAAACCTTTTCCTCGATCAACGAATCAAAAACCTTCTCGTCCGCCGAATATCACGCAGATGATCTATCCACCGACTACCCCGCCAGCATCTCCCGTAGCTGGATGTACGAATTGCAAACGGTCAGGTCATCAGTGGAAAGAGTGTAAGGAGCCGTGTACGCTTTGTGATCGAGCGCGTCATACTGCGGGAGAATGCACGTTTCGTTTACGGTGATGAGGGGTGGTTTTTGTGCTGATATTTGGTTGTGGCACGAGGGCGTGCAAAGGCGGTGTCAAATGCGTGTTTTTTTTTTGTGAGGTATGCTCTGGTCTGTTAGATCCTGTATGACTATGCGTGGGTAAGATGCTATTATTGTGTTCGTGGGGAGTTAGGGAGGAATTTTCTTCAGTGGCTTGGCTTAATATTGTATTGTCTGCCGGCTAGCAACTTTCTGCCTTGTGCTACGCTTATCCTTCTTTTCGATCATGTTCTCCGTGGAACATGTGGGGTTGTTGACAGTCGGTCGGCTGCGGGGGGTCCCCTTTTGCCGAGATGTATCTGGTTAGTCTTACCAACCAATAAAAAATGGGCTTCGCTATGTCCTTCTCTTCGACTCTGACGGTCCAGTTCTAATCGTCTTCTGTTAATCTTGATACTCCATGAGCTGAGATAAATCAACAAATTCTATCTGCTGAGAGTGATAAGTCTTCCAGCCGAGGGGTAGGCTAGCATGATTACAGTACCAAATCAGGCGCCGTTCTCAATTGATTCGCCTTCTCTTTGGAAATCCATGTCGTATCCAATTGCATCGAGAATGGCTGCACTTCAGAATACCATCATCTTGTATTGTACTGCATGAACTAGATACACACATTTCTGATTTTGATTACATTGTTAAATCGTACCTTTTCAAAACCCAGGCTCTCATCTATATCCATATTCCATCTCCGCACATCTCATCGTTACATTGTTACCTCCCGTCACTCTACTCTGGTTGCAGCATTCTCAACCAATTCCTTCTCTGACGCTACGGTGGCTCCATCAACTGATCTCGTCTCACTATCGTCAAATTTTCCAGTCTTCCACAGCTTCCCTTGTGCAGCTCGAACGAACCATGGCGGGTTCAAATTATTTGGCTTGTATGTCCAGTACTCTGCGGCATCAGCGTCAGGCGGTTGAATTTTCCCCCGCGAGATGACTTTCGTGATGTAGATCAAGCCGTTCAAAACCGTGTAAGTGAAGAGGCCAGCAATAAGACCATAAGAAACTGAGTACGTGAGAGGCATGGAGACAATAGTGACAAATGCCGGAAGTGCATCGCCAATATATGCCCAGTTGACGGAGGTAACTTGACGCATCATCATACATCCCACAAGAATCAGCGTACAGCCCGTTGCCCATGGCGGAATGGAGGCGAATATCGGCGCAAAGAATATAGATATTAGAAAGCAGACGCCAGTCGTGATAGCGGTGAGTCCAGTTCGACCACCTTCCGTGATGCCGGCACCTGATTCGATGAAGCATGTTGCTGGCGAGCAGCCGAGGAGTGATCCAATTGATATCGTGATGGCATCACAGCAATATGCTAGAGTTGAACGGGGGAAGTCGCCGCTTTCTGGGTCAACAACTCCTGAAAACCGTGCCATGGAGTAGAGGGTTGCTGTTGCATCTATGATATCGACATAAAGAAAAGTGAACAGTGCTAATGCGAAATGTCCACCTGCGGCACCAACATTCCAATCTTGGGCAATGAAGGTATTCTGGATCGGATGAAAGGCAACTACTTTCTTGAAGAAGTCAAATTTGCTGTCGCCAGCGGCGGTATGGGGGAAGAATGTAAATGTGGTATCGCGTCTGAAAGAATTAGCATACTACAGAAGAACAATAATCTGAGCGGAACATACGGCCAAGAAATGATCGAGACAAAAGCGATACCGATAATTATTGCAGCCTTGACACGAAATGACATGAGAAATGCGGTCAAAACACCTCCACCCATGACCCCAATCCAGAGCTATTCTATTATTAGACCGTGGAGGAGCATTTCGCAGGCAGACTTACAGTGGGATTCTGCATTTTGTGACTAGAACACCGACCAGTGTAAGCGTCGATATACTCAGGAGGACATCCAGCAAGGTCAGTTGGGGTAACATTCGACCCTGATATCAGTCCAATTCCCGAATACGACATTCCAATTTCTGTTAGGAAAATCCCGATGCCAACTCCGCTTGCAACTTTGACGGAAGCAGGGATAACTTTGACAAGCCATTGTCGCATACCAATGAGAGACAGAAACACGAAAATCCAACCTTCGATAAAAACAGCAGTTAAAGCCAGTCCGTAGGATACTGATCCAGTACCATGGAACCCAACAACTTGGTAGGTGAAGTAAGCATTAAGGCCCATACCCGGTCTACTCCATGTCAGCTTCAATTATGGTACTTGCAGATATAACTCACGCTAAAGCAACAGGTAGATTAGTGATAAATCCAAAAGCAACAGAGCCAATGCCTGCAATCGCGGCTGTCGCTGTGGTAAGATCGCGTTTGATGCCTGGCAGTTTAGCACTGAAATATCAGTCAAGCGATGCGAGGTCTTACCTATCAAGCATCTGGCATATTCCATGTCTTTAGAGCACGAGGAATCTGATGTATTGTTACAAACACATGTAGCTCCACTCTCCGATAGTATAGAGGACTTCAGACGTATTAGCTGCAAGGTGCTTGGAGTGAGGTGGGGAAAATTGACATTGACTGCAATGATATAAGCCATTGTGAAAAACGTCGTCAAGCCAGCTCTCACTTCTGTCATGAAGCGTGAGCCTTTCCGTTCTTTAGACTGCATTTCATCAGTGATGTATTTCGTGGCTGGTCGTCGAAATGGATACTCACATGCCCGGAGCCTTCCAGTCTGAAAACTCGACCGAAAGTTGACCTAGCCACTTTTTTGTCGAAAGCATCCATAGCATTACTGATTGAATACATTTTTTGCGAGTCTTAGACGCTTGACAGCTCATGGAAAAAACGTGGGGGAAGCAAAGTTATACCGCTGTCAGGGAAAGTGGAATTTCAGCCTCGAAACCCTCAACATGTAAACAAGCGGATTTGAAATTGTCATAAAAATCTTCCATCCAAAGAAAAACCACAAGAAAGAACAAATACTGGCTTCCTGTCAAGTGTATCCAAGTGGCTGGGATTGACAGCCAGTCACTTGTGGCCCAGGGTTATTCTGCGATACGTGAGGGATGAATGTCATTACGCAGTAGTCTATCAGTGGTAAGCTGAAACGAGAGTACTGCATGTTTCCGTGTGGAACCTAGCAACTCAGACACGGAAATGATGGAAAGATTCGAGTACTCCGGATCGCTAGCACATAAAAAGAACTTGCTTCAGCCTCTTTACGACAGCTCGGAAACCAGCAAGACTTTATATTATCAAATCCTTATAAGATTGAGACCCTTCTGAAAGGTGTTATCCAGCAGTGGTCTTTTCTCCAACCTCATGAGACTGACGTTGATATGCGAGACTGTCCTAGTAGGGGAACTTGTGCGACTGGTGGCTGCCTTGCGTTCCCGGCGCACGATGCGGCATGCATCGAAAATCTCTGACCGTCTTTTTGTCGTACATCAGACCAGATCCAGATAAATAGTACCTTGATATGCATGCATCATCACGTACAGCATCCGGATCGATCAGAGGATTCTTGATCCGACGAGCTGAGGCCGTCTTCACCACGACTCAAGTGATCTGAGATTTTGAGTTTAGAATTCGATTCATCCCCTAATGTGCAACATCCGTAAAATAGCCCTTTGGCGAAGTAAATAGTGTATCATATTTGATCATTTGGGGAGACTCGAGGGAACAAATGGCGTGGCGATGGGGAAAGAAGTGATGAAAGTGGTGGATTCTGACTGGTTATTGGCATATCTCGATCCGGCCTAGGTTCCTTCGCTTGCTGCACCTATCCTGGCTACTTTTCCCCCTTACCTCTCTCGCCATTTCATCCAAGACAAGGTCAAACCAATCCACCGTTTATCTCCCTTTCCAGACATCAGCTTGTACACCAATCTGATGCCGTGCTTCCCCAATTTCGCTGATACAGTTGTGTCTGTCAAGAGTAGAACGTCGCCTATCGAATGCCGCATCTCGACGGTAACCTGCAGTCTGGAATACCACAGATATGCCGTCCCCTGGTGAGAGGAAAATAATTGGACGTTGAGAACTTTCTCTCGTGCGCAAGGGAGAGTCACTCGTCTTCATGGAAGTTGTGGCTGATATCGAAAGATGTCACATTTCAGCACGACTTCCTTCTGCTAATTCAATCCCAGCCCACCATTTTGATAGATCATTCAAGTAGATTATATACCCGTGCCGCCGGTTGATTGTTGATCTCCCCTTGAGACCACCCAAAATGTTCGATGTATCTTGGACAGATCCCGCCAGGGAAACAGTGGGCCAGCGAAATAATCGCAAAGAGCAAGAAGCCGTCAAAGGAAATGGAGCGCGCAAAAAGACGTCAGGGCTGGCTCGAGCCCCGTCCATTCGAAGTTCAAACTCATCAGGATCGGTTTTCGGACAGAAGACGTCCTCTCTTCTGAAGATATTCAGCTCCAGTTCTAGCAGGAAAGATGTCACGAGTCGAGCGGGATACCATACCCAGACTCCGGCTTCAACGATTGAAGAGCTTCCAAAGAATACTCAAAGACTGTCTATTTGTACTTCTGGTTCGGACTCATCTGGTCATGCCATACCTCGAAAGACTACGAGAATTCCTAAGAACGGCTTTTTTGGAAGAAGTCCTCCTTATTATTCCGAGGGTGAGCTATCTGCTCATTCCGAAGGTATGTCTAATATCAGTTTTCGTGCAAAGCTTCACTAACATCTTCTTAGCTTCTGAGTCCGTCTTCTCTGGATGGACTAGTACATCGGCCAAAACAGAGTCGACATGGGACTCCAGTGAAGAATCCATTACCGGCCCAGGGACAGTTGTCCAACCCGTGAGCGAAAGCTCTTTTATCACCCAGGACACCAAAGTGACAGTATCCTCTCGCGGGAGCAACAACATCGCAGAACATACTGCTACCATCGTCCATATCTCTGCGTCTGGGACTATGCCCATCCTGGTGGAAGATTCATCCGGCAAATCGTAAGTGATCCTAACATCTTTTTCCTGTCAGAACCGCTTAATGTCTGATTATCCAGATCTGGACCATTTTCCACATTCGAATTCCCACTCCCAGGAGCTACATTTCCTAAGACTCCTCCTAGGGAGACTACCTCCAAAGTCGAATTTCCGCTCCCAGGCGCTGTATTTCTTACTTCCCCAGAAGAAAACACCAAGAACGAAATCAGCATAAGGCGTAACGCTCATCCCATCACCAAGCGTCCTCCACGTTGCTACACATGGAAACCGCCCGAGACCTGGGAGTGCTCCACCTACAGTCCAAAAGCTCTTTCCCCTCAACGCCGAACATCGACATCCCTCCGTCCCATCAAAGAAAAGCACCACAAAGTTCCACTTTCCGAGATCGCACACCTACAAAGAAGTATTCGCCTCATGGAAGCAGCGAGCTCGAAGATCGTGCTTGAAAGGCTCAAAGAGAAATGGGCAGAGGTGGCCGATGCTTCGATATATAGGGAACTGGAAATTGAGAAGCAGATGTGGATGTTAAGTGCGCTCAGGAAGTTGAAGAATGGTGGAACAGGTGAGAGTCGGGAGATGATTGGGTCTTCTGGGGAGAAAGGGATGAAGGTTTTGTCGCTTTATGAGGATCATGGCATGTCTTTCACTTTTCTAATCATCCGCCCAAATATACCTAAGTAGCATGACTAACAGCCGCTCAGCGTCCTGCTCTTCTCTCTCGGCACTCACAACTGCAGTAGCAGTGCATCACTTATCCACCAATCCTCTCTGCCCAAAATCTTATCCAAACATACATCCTCTCCAAGTACCCGGACCTACCTCCCAACTCCCATACGCATCCGGGATATTCACCTCCATCCACGCATTCCCGATCCCCTCGCTCCTCGCCGCATCCTCAATCCCTTCCGTCCTCAAGGAATGTCACCGCACATTAAGATCCGCCGTAAAAGCACCAGGTCTAACCAGCACTCTCGCTCTCCAAGTCCTAACCATATCACGAGGCGGGACTCTGCACCTAACAATCCTCGACCCATCACCCCTCCCAGCAACACTCGGCCCACGCTTACGATCATGGCTAGACAACCATCTGATTCTACATCTCGAGAAACAATTCATGTGCCTAAATCCCAGCCGACTGTTTCCGATATGGTTATCGGATGCCGGGCTACGGGGTGAAGGGAGCACGATTGTCAACGTACGATTCTTCGCTTCTGTCACATCGACGACTTTGGATGTGTCTTCTAATGTGAGAGAGGAGGTGAATGGTGCAGGAAGGGAGGATACAGAGAGCACGAAACAAGAACTGAAAAGTATCGTAGGCCGGATGTTATGGAAAGAGATATGGGGAGCATATGTGCAAGGAGACAAATGGTGGTGGGAAGACGCGAGGATTCTAGAGGAGTGCGAGAGGATGGGGACGATGTGGGAATATGCTGTGATTGAGGCTGTTAAAGATGGATGATCATTTTGCCAGCCCGTGGCTTGGACTTCGGACTTTTGATTGTCGATTGTGGATTGATAGCTTTGGCGCTGTGTGGAAGGTGTTCGCGATAGCTAGGTACGGTATGCTGGAGAGAACGGGACAATGTCTTATATTCCCTTGGATACTGCTTCAGCTTTTGGTTAAAGTTGACCCCATTGATGCTGCTACCCTGACTCCAATCTCGTAGACATAGGACGGCAGCCAGGTAACGGGCTCTAATGTATCAGATAGACTAATTTGTACGACATCATCTCAACGCATCATTCTATCAGGCTTGGCAGGCCTGCTGCAGCTGGTTCCCGAGGACGCTTTATTCTTGATCTTCAGACTCATTTAGTTAGTTGCATCCTCGAAAATACCTGCAGTTTTGATAGGATATTGGTGCTTGACTTTCAAAACTACTGTCAATACTGACACCGCTCTGACTTTTCGCTCATGCCGAAACGGAGACCTAACTATTCATCTAAGTTTGGTGTTGGCGTTCTAATAAGTGATGCTTCGTTAAGATTGTGATCTAGCTTTGGGCAAGCTGCAATGTTTACGAAAAGATCGATGAAGTGTAGATAGGTTTGTATGAATCTTATTTTTCCTACCAAGGTAATTGATGATGTATTCAACAGCGAATGAAGAAGAGGGTTGGTGAACCCCAAGCAGCTCGCTGCAAGCTCAGCCAAACACTTTCCTCCTACGCATCATCTCATCTGGGGTAAAGACCCCAATGCGTATGTAGGCATAGCTAAATCAAGCAAAATGAAGAGAGAAAGGGGTGTATCCATATCGCCAAACCAACGCCAAGAAATATCATGCCAAATTCAATTTGCCTCTTCACACTTATCGCCAATCTATAGCTCCCAAGTCCAGCCAATCGCGGATTCCCATACCACCGAATCCAAACATCGCTGTGTCGGATTCCGAGCCTTGGAGTGTGCGAGTCACCCAATATGCTAGGCCGCTTATGATTCCAAAGCTGCTGATGACTTTCAAGACGACCCAGCCTTTCCTCTTGAGCTCTTCATTCAGCATCAGTAAACCTAGAGGATCATATTTATCTACGCCGCCTCGAGTATCTCGTGTAGCACGTCGCCGTGAATATGTTCCGTGCTTCACTACAGCACCCGTTTCGTAGGCGGGATCATCTTTCCTTGCTTCTGAAATTGGAACAATGGTACCATCAGAGACGCACTCCCCTAGTCTTTCGGTGAGCCATACTGCTCGCTCACTTCTAGCTAGAGCTTCGAATCTTATTCGCTCGTTGTGCAAACTTCGCTGCAGTTCTGCGGCCCAGTTGGCGAGTCTGACTTGAGCGATTCGCTCTTCGCGCTGAGTATGGTCTGTGATTCGAGCTAGCGCATAGGACGTCGTTGCTCCAACCGGACCAGTAAGACCTTGCGAGCCTGAAACTGAGGATGTGAGGGGTTGATAAAGGGATTGAGGTTTCGCAATTGGCGTGGAGGATGCTCGCCAAGCAACGAACTTCTTCGCAGCAGAATGCCGGAGCCATGAGATTGAATCCTGGTCAAAAATTCGAGAAACAAGAGTATGTAACTCGGATGGGACTAGAGGTTGAATGTAATCTGGAGACATGAGAAGACTTGCATCCATTGTGTCTTGGTCTCTGGAAGGAGCAGTGGATATTGCGTAGGGTGGCGATAGCTGCGATGTATACTGCGCAGCTTGAGGAGTCAGACCAAACAGAAATGGTCTAATGTTAGCTGTCTCCAGCTCGCTTACAATAACCTCCTTCAAAGACGTGACCTCTAAGGTGGAGAGAGTATCTGCTCTTGCCACAAGCGGAATGACGTTCGTGAGGGCTGACAAGCGGCGCACGTATTCGATATCAACTGACTTAATTTCTAAAGAAGTAAGTATTGCATTTTCAACAATTGGATGCCGACATACTGCTGGAAATCAAATATAGAACTACATCGACCTGAGATCCGCCATTTCCACTCAGTAAATTGATCATTTCTGCCTGGCCCATATCTTCGAGCGTCGTTACTTTCTTGTACTGAGATTCAATGTAGTCGATGACTGGGGTGATACATTCCAAGCACTGAAGTGGTTAGCGCTGAAACTTGACGAAGATATTTCACTAACCGATGTTTGGTTACCAAAGCCAGGAGTATCAACAAAGCATAGGTTCCTCTCCAATATCGAGTCTCCCATACTCTTTCTCCTACGCAAGACTCGGCTTTCTTCTAAATCAGACCACCACGAAGGGTATGATCTTGTACTAGCATAGACTTCCGTTATATGTGTTGTGGTTTGCAGGTTCTCGCTCTCCCTTTTAGACTTTGTTCGCGAACTCCTCCGCCTGGTTTCTGGTATGGAGATAGGTGTTGCAGACAGTGGGTCGACGTGCACAATATCTTCGCAAGTTTGGACGATTGCTTTGATGAGGGAAGTTTTGCCAACACCTGGGATCATTAGCCTCGATAATGCGGTATTTGAAAGGCAACCAACCTGAGTCCCCAGCAATCAAGACCTTAAGTCTGCCCATATTCTTGCCTCGCTCAGTAAATGGTCGCCTACTCGGCATCTTGATGCTCGGCATCACTAATTGAGGTGCACTACCACTATCTTGCATCTCTACACCCATGTCCTTGTCCTCATCACCACTAGATACTATGGCCTGGCTGGCAACTTCATCCATTAATGAGCCAGCGTCTGAATTCCTGCGAGAGTCTGGACCACTTAAAAGCGAAGGAGGGGCCGGTGAGCCATATGAAAGAGGCGTAAAAGGTCTTGAGATTGTAGCTTGAGAAGATACGTGTTGGAGTGAGGGTGACACGTCCCCGCTGGCATCATCAAAGGATCCCATAGATGGCGAAGTCGGTTGAGACAGGTCTTCTTCTGATCTTCTTGACATCCGTTTTGCCAAGTTCTTCTTCCATTTAAGCCTTGCATTCCGCAGCTTCTCGTCCGTATCATCGCTCTCTTGAGTTAGAGAGCTTATCGTATTTTCAAGACTCTCCACACCATAAGAGCTACTTTTCGACACATCTTTCTGCTTTCGGGGAGATTGTGGAGATTGTGAGCGCGAGTATTCCACAGTCTTCTCATCTGCTATGAAATAGGACATCTGCGGAACTTGGCTTCGTGATGCAAGAGGAGTTGGATCGTTATCGAAGCTAGTACTCCGAGACCGCCCTGCGTAGGCATCGTCGCCTGGTAAAGGGCGCATCTTGACGTGCTCACGAAAAGGACATATAACCTAGCACATATAATATCAAATCAGAAGCTAAAGGAGGTTCAGGGAAATGATTGAAGTGTTAAATTCATGAAGCTGCGCATGTATGAAGTATGTTCTCAGCCTGGTCACTCACTCCCATACGTACTACCCCGCGGTCACGGTCACGATACGATACAAAGCTTATGTAAGCAGCTCACATCTAATCTTAGCGCTCGTTCTGGCCGTCTCGTCCAATCCGAAAGCTCTCCATGCATGCTACCCTTACCAGACCACCCCACGCCCAACTATCAATACAGGCAATATCATGCAGATCCCCCTCGGACTTCCCCTACACCTTCATTGCAAGAAGCAACCCATCCCAGGACAATATATTCACCACGGCTTCACTTGGGCCAAAGGAGACGCTAGCTATCCTTAATCAGCTTTGCACTCCATCTACGTTGCTCTTCGACCCAAGATTCACCTCGAGGCTACCCCCCTCCCCGCTACCACCTTTTCGTACCTTTCCTCCGTCTCCATCCGCCCAGCGAATACCATACTCAGTACCTAGTACAATCAGCATACAGAACCTCGATACAGAAGAAGAATTCGCAGTGATGGACAAGAGACACCCAAGTTCGTTCCAGCAGCTGGAGAAGCTGGGAGAAGGAACATACGCCACTGTGAGTATTGGCAAGGCTACATACCTAACTGCCAAGTGCGCTCCTTACTCGTCCTCCTCGTGTTGTAGCTTTTGGAGCTCCGCATGCTTCCTCTTTGCCGCTTCCTTGATATCAATCTTTTATAGAGCATTATATTGACCTATCACAGGTTTTCAAAGGCCGAAACCGACAGACTGGCGAGTTAGTAGCTTTGAAGGAAATTCACCTGGACTCGGAAGAGGGTACACCATCAACAGCGATCCGCGAAATCTCGTTGATGAAGGAATTGAAGCATGAGAACATTGTCAGCCTCCACGATGTCATCCACACCGAGAACAAGCTCATGTTGGTCTTCGAATATATGGACAAGGATTTGAAGAAGTATATGGATACGGTGGGCGACCGAGGAGCCTTACCACCGGTCACAATCAAGTCATTCATGCACCAACTCCTACTCGGAATCGATTTCTGCCACACGAACCGTGTTCTCCACCGAGATCTCAAACCTCAGAATCTCCTCATCAACGTCAAGGGTCAATTGAAGTTAGCAGATTTTGGTCTGGCGAGAGCTTTCGGAATCCCTGTCAACACCTTCTCCAATGAAGTAGTCACTCTTTGGTACCGTGCGCCAGACGTTCTCCTGGGAAGTCGAACATACAATACCAGCATTGATATCTGGTCTGCAGGCTGTATCATGGCTGAGATGTATACTGGCCGACCTCTCTTCCCTGGAACCACAAATGAAGACCAACTTGTCCGGATCTTCCGAATCATGGGAACACCATCTGAACGCTCCTGGCCTGGTATTTCGCAATACTCTGAATACAAGCAGAACTTCCAGATGTACGCAACTCAAGACCTCCGGGTAATCTTACCTCAAATCGACCCCATCGGAATCGATCTTCTGCAGAGAATGCTGCAACTTCGACCAGAGTTGAGAATTAGCGCTCACGATGCGCTACAACATCCATGGTTCAACGATCTTGTTGGCCAGATGCGACCACCTCCACAGCATCTAGGACAGATTCCGATGCAACAAAGAGGCTATGCTCAGCAGGGTGTTCCGTCGCAGGGTGGTTACGAATATTGAGATTTGCGAAATATCGCGGTTATGCGTTATGATTGATACCTTGGGTGCATGGCGGGCGTTGGTCTCTGGGATGGGAGAGTGCGTTCTTTACGATAGTAATTATGATCAATTTATGACCACCAAATTCTTTCTCTTCGAACCTCTTGGCTTACTGCACGTCTAACTTTCACTTCTGGTGTGCACAGGGAGGATTGCTCATATTCAAAATTTTCAGTGTGGCCGAGTCGTGACCCACCGATATCGTGCTATGGGAATTTCCAAGGGTGTTTAACCGTTTGCGTCCGATACGCATCTCCCGCACCGCCAATATACATCAAAGATTATTGCATATCGCAGTTCCGTATTGATTGATGAAGCCGAGTCAAGTCCACATTCGGAACCCAAAAAATGAGTTTTGATGCATATCGCAGCTATTAGACATAAGTCAGTTGCGGCGTATTGAATATTGACATATCCACTTCCTCACTACCGAAATCTCTTCCACTCATAACTTTGCACGTCGCAGTTCCCGCTCCTGAGTAATGCTGAGGTAGAGATCTCTTCCACATCTTCCACAATGATGCGCCGTCCGCAAATTTTTAGCAGGAGTTGGTCCAAGCGATACCTCCTGATTCAAGCCGCAACCACTTTCTCGCGATGTCGTAGGTAAGACATCATATAGCTAGCTGTGTCCGTGTGCGATACCGTACCTTGGCACCGAGAGAGAGGCTTTTGCTGCATATCGCAGATAATACTCCGAGTCAGATATTAACAGTATAAATGCGCGGGTGCTTTTGACGAGGCTTGGCTAGGCTGACTCGCTGAGTCGAGGCAGGAATGAGGCTGAACATTGTGGGACTTCGCGATGTCAGAGCTCGCCTCTTGAGCGAGTGTTTGGCTTTGATCGTTGTTGTTCCAGACCTGGAATTTCACATCATATAGCGCCAGGAAGGAAGCCGTAATTATTGAATCATGACCAAAACTACCTCCGGCAAAGAGGCGAAGCTTTCCCGCCATCTCCAGCTTTGCCGGCGGATAGTTTTTATGTTTAACCTCACAATTAAACATGGAAGCCCTCGTAAGATACTTAATCGTCTATCATTATGTACTTCGCTCGAGAGTCGAGACCGAGTCAGAGATAGTGAGTTCATGTCCCCTCCTCTATGGAAAGTCAGATAGAGAGTATATGAGATGGCAACTTCAAAAGTCTATACTGTCGAAATGATTCATCACATTACCCTCGTCCCTGTCTTACCTCATAATACCCAATAAAACCGAAATTAGGATTGAAAGCAAGATATACTTGGCTTCGAGCCCGGGTCAGAGGTATGAAATGATGTCCACTCCCCAAGGCCAAAATCGTCAAATATCATGTGAGCTGCGATGTCTGTCATGTCAGATGAAGGAAGGAAATACCACCTTCCTCCCTCCCCGACCCCTGCCCATCCTCGTAAAAAGAACCAATCAATCCCCAGCAGTGACAGCACTCCAAAACTTAACAAAGAGAGCCCGGAAAACCTCCCACAAGCAGAAACGCTCATGGTTTACGATTCAGTACGATCTCCTGACTCGTTTGTTGCCGGAAACCCGGTAGTTCCTCGCTCGTTCCTTCTGGGGATTTGCTATTGCTCCACAACCCTTGTGGCAATGTCAAAGGGACCGCCCGCACAGACAGATGTTTTGATGGCTGACAGACAGCCTGTGACAACTGTGACATATGGTATCATGAATCATAATACACATGTCCACTGCGAATATGTCCTGTACCTTGACTCGAGATCTCAGCCGGAGACTTGGTAACCAATCGGAGCTACACCCGGTGTGTATATCAGGTTTCTCTTTTTGGGGGATGGGGAATTCCGCCCCCGCTTTGTGTGGCTTTGATACTATTTTGCTAAGTATTTGTTGCAGAGTTCAAATACCGAGGTTCGAATCCCGAGAAACATTTTGCGGATTGAATGAGATGGTTTGGAGGGTTTTGTTGCACGTCGAAGGAATAGAGTTCGGCGAGATACCTGTAATTGTCTCCTTGGGGTTTGCTTTTGCTGGGTTTGTTTGCATTTGTTGCAGGTCGAAGTTTTGAGTTCGGCGAGATTCTTCCGTTGTCTTTCTTGGAGTATCATTTTCTTTTTAGTTTGTTGCAGGTCGAGGATTTGGGTTCGGCGAGATGTTTCTGGTTGTGTTCTTGTAGCTTTGGTGGATTGGGGCTTTGATGCTTTGGTACACCATGATTTTGTCATTTAGCTACCAGGTTGTGATGTACAAAAAGCTCATTCTACGAAATGGATAGACAGAGTCTACGAGCCTCACGTATTACTGATCAAGAGATCTTTATCAAGGCGTATTAAATCTTTATCACGTTAAATTCATGCAAATAGTATGGTAGATGCCTTTGAGAGGAAACCGAAGCGTACGACAAATAACTCCGAGCCGTGGTATTGGCTATATCTTTGTCGTAAGTCTTCCAAAGATACTTTTTGACAGTTGCACCTATCAGAGTACTCTGAGTACGACTATCAAGCAAATACGAACCTTCGTTGCAAATCTTTCAAAGATGCTTTGGAGAGTATACCTATCAGATTACTGTGAATACGAGTATCAAGCAAAAACGAACCTTTGTTGCAAGTCTACAAAACAACCTTCTACAGCCTCATCCACATGTCCATAATATTCCGAAGTATCTACCTGAATTCGATCTTTGTTGCACATCGAAGAGCAAACCTTAATGAGGAATCCGAAGTAACTGAAGCAGCAAATGACATAAGAATGATGTATGGATGCACGTCGACATCAAAACTTGACACTAAGTATGCTCCAGATCCTTGCCGTAGATGATAGATCTGACAGTAGTGTCCTTTTGCTAGGGGTCTGACGATTAAACGCTTACTAAGTACTTAAAGAGTTTTGCCCCTGGTATACCCACAACTCTGCCTATGACACTCAGGAATGCCCCGATGAAGCAGCGCCAAGAGAGATTTCCAGATGCGGCAGAAAGGATCACCATATTTGTGCAAAAGGACTCTAGATTAGCCGATCAGCGAGACTGCCGCCCGCGGGTAAATCGGAACTAAGGTGGTAACTCCGTGAAGTGGGACATGGGTACCTCGTTCGGCAGTGGATCGTACGATTTATGATTTCATGTACTTGCTTTTTGGTAGTGGCAAATATCAAAAGAACATTCAACTGAACTTAGGAATGAGGAGCACAATTAGGGATCTGGAAATTGGTGAATCCTCAATATATGCGAAATTGTGCCAGTAGATATGTTTTACTGGTTGCGAGATAGATACACCGTGACATCGATCTTTCGGACCTCAAGTGGGTGTATCCATACGGCTACAATCTGTGGTAGGTATATCCAGCTAGGCAACTAGTTGAACTTCCCCATCTGGGCGTAGATCATACGTACGTAAACATCTCAATCACATTTTCTTGTTGCACTTCGCACTTTTAGGCTTTACTGGAGCCAATACCCAACATGTCAAAAGAGGCTGAAAGCGGTTCGCAATGGTGTAAAAGACATATATGCAGACATTATTGTTGCACGTCGAATGATAACCTTCGCTTTGTTGTTCGCACGGAATTTCCGAATGCAGAATATTAACACTTCTTGTAAATTTTACTCAAACTGTGATATTGAGTTCATCATATGAAGCTTATTCGCTTTTCTAATTACTTTCCAACTCTGCTCTGATAGCTTCACCTGAGCTACATTTACTGGGGCATGTATTAGACTCTGAGCCTATGAATTAAGTCTGCAAATACTGTTTCAAAACGTGATTGGATTACCGTTGATAAGATGTCTTCAAAATGGCAGATATGCAAGATTCTACATCCCCCCAGTAGTATACAAAGCATAGCAGAATTCCCGCTCTTGCCACATCACAAACCACCACCGCAATGGCACACCGCAATGGCACCCAGCAAAGCCAGCACGCTTTTCAACTCCGTAACTTCCCGACCCCCTCTATTTCAGCTTCCAGAAGAAAGCGAACTTAAATGACCATCCCTCTTATATCCACCTCACTGACTCGGTGGCGCAAGAATGACCCAAATAAGCATTCCCTGCATCTGTACCCCCCATGCCAAGGCCAGCACTCTTTGTCAAGGCCATGCGGCAATCAGGACATACACACCTCAGGATAAACCCCGGGAACTCTATATCCACGACCATTCATCGGGTCTCGTGCGAACGGACCTTTAGAGTTTGTGGAAATGAGGCCCGCCGACGATTATCCGCATGCGAATCCGAATAGCAACGATTTCTTTGCCTCGGGGCTTGGAAGCTTATTTGGGACTCTAAATCGTATGGTTAATATGTGTGAAATTATTTGTTGCACGTCGCAATTGTAAAGTTTGATAATTGGATGAGGTTTGCTTACTGTTGATTTTGTTGTCGTGGTGGCGCTGAAGAATGGATTGGATTGCGGCGGTTGTATTGACTTTTCGCTTAACTTCGAGCCGCTTTTACTAATTGCTTCGTAAGTGCCATCAACGGGTGTCTGCACCCATACTTTCTCATGTGATATATATCACTTAGACTTTGCGCTTCGAGAAAGTGAGAGTAAAACTTTACGAAGTAATATTACCGGTATTTGCAGAAGCAAATTGTCAGAATGTGAAAGTTTGAATGCGGTACAAAAAGCGCACCAAGCACAGTAGCTGAAATAAGCTTCATAGGTGTAACTTTTCCAAAGAAGCAAAACTCCTTTTGCTAAATGGACTGGGTTGGCAATGAGACTTTCCAATACAGGTCACAGGGAACTGACTGATTCGTCATGATCCTGAGGTGGAGAGGCCTCCGTATGTCAGTCCGTCAGTCCATCAGTCCTACTACTGAGTTTCTGAGGTATAGCCGGCCGGCACAGCCCGGTAGACGTTGACATGACACATTCATGACTACACGATCCATAGTATATTTGACAATTCACTCTATCGAAGATTGGCCTATTACGACTGTACCTCTGTATGGAGCACATCTCCAGAAACATTCGTCTTGTTGCACGTCGTAAAACTGGCTTTCTTCTGACACATTTTATGACAACAAGATCCATAATATACTAACACTTTTGCTTGCTCGATGTTTGACCCGATATTTGACCTGTTACGAGTGTAAGGAGTATATTTCTAGGCTCTCCCTTTTTCACTAGACTGACAGAAGGTCTCTCCACTTCTTTGGCGCATCGAAAGTTCCCATGTGCCCTGTAGTGCAGAGACCCATTTTCAGGCTGCTGAATAAATGAAATCTACTTGTCTGTTGCACATCGCAAAACTGGCTTTCTTTAAACACGGTTATGATTACTTGGTAGTGAAGGTTACATTGCCCATACCTGATCGCATATTTCTAGCAGTTTCTCGCCACAATTTGCCTGCTGTCAGTTGAAAAAATGGATATTCGTCCTTGCGGAGGCTCGTGCTATAGACTAGGTAATGGTTTATTTATCTTAATCATGGGTACACGATCCATATTATTTTGACATTTTGCTCTCCCGATGTTTGACCTGTCACGAATGTACGGTGTATATTTCCCGGTACACTTGTCTGTTGCACATCGTAAAACTGGCTTTCTTGATGGGCCATCATGATATTGGACCGATTGAGCTCAGCCGGTGTGAGCCCCAACTTCGGGGCTGTCATTTTCTGAAATATCCACTCGATCATTCGAAGTCAAAGCTGCAGCTAGCTATAGTAAGGGTCCATTATGCAGCCCAATACAGCCGTTATGATTGATGACCCAGATAATCGGCAAGATCTTACAATTCACAATTCAAGTCACGACAGTTTTGTTGCAAGTCGCAAAAATTGACTTCAACATGCGGGTCTATTCTCGAGACAAAGAATTGGGGTCGATGGTGAGCTGAGCTGTTGGTGTTTCCTAATCGGGCAGCCAAGATGCCATCGCTACCGACACCCTGGGTTAAACTACGTAAGTACAGAGTAGCATATTGAAATAGAACATCTTGGAGTTCGAGAGCAGTTCTCTATGAATTCTGGAAGGAAACTCGAAATGCCTTCCACAAAGCGAATTGAATCAATAGCCGAAAGTCCAAAATTTTCATATCATAGTCTCCCCAAAAGAAGCGTTTAAATCTTCTTCTCAAGAACTCAATAACAGCGAACTTACTTCAGCATCACGCAACAAACATCCGTGATTCACCAGACCATCCAAACAAAAACATTTTGATGCACATCGCAGAAATAAACTTCCCCTCGTTCCTCTCGGTCCTCGTGCATCGATGTTAAGCCGAAACAGAAAAAGTCCAAATTATGGGACGAAAAGTCACCAAGAATGCGTTGTCACCGCCGGTTTGTTGGGTTCTCGCTGCTGGACCGAGACTTTTGCGGTCGGCGATTCAAGACATCCGAAAAGGTGCCGTTTACAGTTCTCGCAGTGGCTGTGGTGGAGCTACAAACAAAGTAGGAAGAAGAAGAAGAAGAAGAAGAAGAAGAAGAAGAAGAAGAAGAAAGTCAACTATGGTGTGACTTTTCTTCTTCTGGTTCTTGATGGAGAATGCGAAGGCCACGAGATAAAGTAATCAGCCATCACGTGTAATCTGGCCAATAAACGGTGCAAAAGTGGAGATGTTTGGGAGACGCGAAGCTCGGACTGGCTAATTACTTTATTTCATGGCCTTCGTAGGTGGTAAATTGAAAGGTTTGTTGCAGATCGTGAATCTGACTTCTGATGAATGGGGTGGACTTGTATGAGATTTGTTGCGGTGAGGTTGGTAATTTGAATGGGGCAAGGGGTGAGGCGGACGAGGAGTGTTGTGAGTGGTTGGATGGGATGATGTCAATACAGAGGTACGGAGTTCTTGTATGGTAATTATTGTGTTTACAGAGGGTTCGCTGGGCGACTTCATTCAACAGCGTAGCTACATCGCAAGATGTGTTTGACTCTCCCAGCGAATGTTCGGTGTAGAGAAACAATCTAACATCAGCGTCACTTATCAAACATCGTTTCCAAATCCACCATCACCACAGCCTACTATCCAAACCGTCTCTTTCATGCCATCTCATATTCTAGAGCTTCTGACACGTATCATCGGCAGTCCAGACTCAAAACTGTTTTGATGCACATCGCACTATGCGAGCCGAGGCGCCAGACCCTGGTATTGAGGCTTTAACGCGGAGACGAGGAAGAAACGAAAACCTTATTCGTGACTTGATATGATTTTCTAGCGAGATGCTCCTTGCTTTGCTAGATTCAAAAAAGGAAGAAGGGGGGAGGATAAGGAACTAGTTACATCTCTATGGTGTCAAAGTAGGAAGGGATTCGAGGTATATTTGTACTGTGATGTATATAGAGTGGAGGAGGGATTCGTGGTAGATAGGATATATATTCAAGAGTTTTTGTCCCGAGGAAGAGACATGTTGAAAGAATCTCTGCTTGGCCTGAAAGCTTGAGGAATCAAGGACCAAGAGTTTGGAGTTTATATGCCTATGGAGATCTTTCGTTGGTCTCGTATACTCGTATTGTGAAGGTCATACGAAAGTAATTTGTCTGTTAGTCCGAGGATATACGACTATGAAGCGTGGAGTCGTTTCTTCGAGAAACTCTATTGGAGATTCATATTTCGAAATTGCATGAAAATGGAAGGGACACGTATTATGAATTTATGAAGCACAGAAAGTTGTTGGAAGGATGACCCTGGATGACGACCATCTGACGTGTTTATAAGAGAATTTGCCGTGTTGCACTCAAACCAGCTCTAGCTATTCCTAATCGGGAAGTTGGGTGCGAGGCAAGCTAAAGCATCGTCACAATGCAAACACCACTGTTCACAACCTGACGAATATCAAGTGACGAGAGACTTAATAGACAACTTCAAATGTTTTGTTGCAAGTAGCAATTCCGTCCATCGAGTCATCCTCACAGTGAATCATCCACAAAGTCCCAACAAGTGGATGCATCAAAAACCGCAAACCCGCTGCACATGGACAGACCCACGGCGCAGCAAGATGACAGCTGATTTTTGAGTAGGACACGACTCGAAGTCGAAAATGCGACTTGCAACAAAAGTGCCTTCGCTCGTTGTTCATTTGTCGGATTTTATCACAGTACCGGAATAATATGCTGTATGAGGATCGTGATGCGAGCTGGGAGATGGATTTCACCTAGCTGCAATGGAAATCACAAGTCTAACCAAGCCTTATGACCGTGTTTGACGACATCCGTAAATCATAGACGGGATCCGAGAGTCTGGGAACGGCTGCATGGTCGCGTTTTCGGCATAGAGTGACATTCACCCAGCCTATGTGTCGTGTCGTCCAATTATCTGGTGAGAAATATGGAGTTGAAAGTGTGTGACACAACCTCACAAATCAGACGTCAAGATGATCTCAAGAGAGACTCAAGAGAGAGAGAACTCGAGTCAGGTCAATGCATTCGAGAGGCGTCAAGGGAGCATGACGTCCGGAGGCCCAATAGGAAGCGACTTCTCGGCCGGTGCCAAGGTTGATCCCAAAACACCAGAAAAAAGAATATCACATCCCGCTTGTATCGTATGTTAACCCGCCTATCAATCCATCGGCATTACCAGAGCCAGATCCGAGGAAAAAGGATACCAGATTCCAGACCTCGGACTGTTGCTTTATCAGGCTTCTCGCATCTTTTGTTGCACGTCGCATTTTCGTCGCTGAATCGTGTCTCTGAGTCCGAATGTCAATTATCACAGCTTGGCCTGATATATGTACCAACCATAGGCTTAGATCCCGTTCGATCCCTGCGCGATTGCGGCGTTCGCTATATGTTCAACTCCGTTGAGTGTGCTTGCCCACGCCGGCACTTGTATTTAAACTTTCCCAATCATGGGGAAAGCGTGAAACCTATCGCTCATTCGTTCGTGTCTAAAAAGTCTGAAAGAGGCTGAAGTTATTAGTGATAGCTTTTGTATATAAAAAGTCTAATTCGTACTTGGAAGGGGAAATAGACTTTGACACTTTGCTGTCTTGAGCGCGTTTCTTGGGCGGCAGGAGGCTTAATTGAATGGGGTGCATTGGTGTTGTGCTTAGCTTGATTATTCAGGCGGTCCAGGCTTTCTCAGGGGTCCTAGGAGATCTTTGATTGAGATGACATTGCTGGCTCTATATGTTAGTCAGCCTGATCTTTGTATCGACGGATGATTGTGACAGTGACTACCAGACGTCAAAAGCGTAAAACTTACTAGTACTATCTATCCCTCCGTGGTTTAAAGGTTAAAACATTCGCCGTACGACAGCTTTAAGCCGGGGGGATACAGTAGCAATAGCAAGCTCAAAGCTTCGAAGAAGTGCCGATGATAGTAGGAAAGTCTCTCAAGCTCTACCAAAAAAGACAAAACTTAGGACTTCTCCTCTGGACTTCGCATCTCCAAGGACTGCTTGGGTTCAACCTGAGAAGACCACGGCGCTTTCCGTATGGTAATACCTATCGAATTCACTCAATTCAGAACAAACATTCGCTTCTCACCAGCAGCATATCTCATCCTCTCTCCTCGACCCGCGATATCGCGAGCCGTAAATCCTGATCCCGAATCCTATTTCCACAGGTCCACAGGAGATAGACTTCTCGCATGAAATAAATCAGGCAGCATAATCCCCCAACCAGGCGCATGACCCGGTATCTGGGGTGATATAGGTCTCGGGACACGGCACGTCCGTAAAGCCCGTCAGACATATTGCGGTGGCGGCTGGCGGACCTTTAGAAACCCAATCCAGATTATAGCCGGCGGTTATGTGATTTTTCTATCTCCAATACAACTTCAGATCCTTGATTTACTTTATATTTAGGGCTAATTTTGAAAGAGATTGAGTGAGAAAACTAGTCGTGTCTGGCCTTTGAGACGTGCAACAAAACTTCTCTGATGTGAAATTGTTCCTCAGCTTGGGAGGGGGCTAGGTCCCTCGTCCTTACATTCCTATTCCATTTCAGGGGAAGGAAAGCGAAGTGGGCGTGAGCAGACAGACACTAGATGGGACTAGTGTAAGGGCGAGGCAGAATGACGGTAGCAATTAATCATGCATCCTTTTGTGTCCGACCACATTCATCGACAACGACGATCACGAAAATCGCGCGGACTGAGGCTCGGCGACGATATGCAACAAAAGCTATGGCAGCCCTCGCGCGGAGACATTAGTGTTACTCCTTCAGGGGGAAAAGACTTTGTGAAGTCAAGATTGAAAGATAGCTTCGCACGGCAAGAAATAAGAGTGCAGGTTTGTACATTCTTCTATCAGACATCTTTGGTGTTAAAAAGACAGTGGAAACATAGTTCAAATGTCTAACACGCCATAGACAGCCCAACAGCTTCATTCGAACACAAAGCGAACGGAACTGGTAAGAAATACTGATTACTGATTCGCCAGATCATCTTTCGATCATGGCCTCTCTACCTGGACCGGTACCGATGTACTTGACTTTGACACCCACGAACTCCTCGATGAACTCGACGTACTCCCGAGCGGCTTTGGGCAGGTCGTAGAATGACTTTGCTCCGGTGATTGGCTTTTCCCATCCCTTCAGCTCGACATACTTCGGCTTGACATGACCCAATAGTTCGAGATCCGCAGGGAAGGATGCGAGCTCATCTCCTGTGTCTGGATCGATGTACGCCGTGGCTACCTTGATCGTTGGAAATGTATCCAAGATGTCAAGTTTGGTGACATTGAGAGCTGTGTAGTGGTTGATAGCGGTTGAGTACTATAGCACGTCAGCATGTCCCAAATATGGTGTCGTAAATATGTTCTGGAAGTTCTGAATGTCATGTGCATGTTAACATGTCATGAAAGTATAGGACATACCTTCACTACGACCAGATCTAGCCACCCGCATCTCCTCCTTCTGCCGGTGGTAACACCAAATTCACGTCCAATTTCTTGCAATTTAGTTCCTGCTTCTTCCAGGTCTTCGGTTGGAAAAGGCCCACCACCAACTCGTGTGGTATATGCTTTAACAACTCCGAAAATATTCGAAATCTTGGTAGGATTAAGAGCGAGACCGGTAAAAATGCCACCTAGTCCGGTATTGGACTGGGTAATGTAAGCATTCGAACAGAATTGCGAAAGGACTATCGATGCCCAAAGTCTAGGTGATATCCAGATTACTTACCGAAGTAACATAAGGGTATGTTCCAAAATCCAAGTCGAGCATGAGGGCATTGGCGCCCTCGATAAGGATTGGTGCACCACTGTTCTGTGCCGAGTCCATAAATGGAACTTGATCGACAACATAAGGGGCAAGCTTTTCTCGATATTCCTATGCACACAATCAGCCAGCCACCTTTCAGACCCGCAGCATGATATCTGAATAATGGGCTCACATTGAATCTCGAGATCTCCTCTTCAACGTCATATGTAAATAAATCACCATATCTCTTCTTGTATCCAGCTGCCAGATTCCGTAACCTTTCATTGAATGAATCCGCTTTGAAGACCTCTGATATGCGAATGCCACTCCTTGCCGCCTTCGTAGAATATGATGGTCCAATACCTTTCCTCGTCGTACCTACACTCTTTCCGCCCAATTCAACTTCCTCTAAGCCGTCGACGATTTGATGAAGGTCGAATACAATTTGGGCTCGATCACTAATGAAGATTCGCGATCGCACGTTCTGCAAGCCCTTTGCCTCCAAATCGTTTAGCTCCTTGAAGAAAGCCGGGATATGGCAGACAACACCGGCTCCGATGAGGTTGACACAGTCGGGATTGATAAGACCGGAGGGGAGGAGATGGAAGTCGTAAGTGACACCGTTTGCCACGATCGTATGTCCAGCATTGTTTCCTCCTTGTGCTCTGGCGCAGAGCTTGACAGTCGGACAGAGGATATCGACGAGCTTGCCCTTGCCCTGGGGTAGCAGTTAGTCAAATGCACTTGAAATTTATGCGCCATGAAAAATTCCACCCTTAAGCCACGGTTCTTGATCTTGCCAAAACCATTGTACCAACTGGTCGTCGTCATGGGATGTCCCTGGCTATCATGTGTGGCCATCCAAGACTCCTCAGTTTTATCAAACGCCATTCCTTCCTGGCGCCGAACAGGATCTGATCTGGAAACTCCCAGTCCTCACAGAAGCTGCTTCGGCTCCTGAGACAATCTGCCGCGATGAGTAAATCACCTAGCTCATGCCATTCCCAGCTGCTTATTTTCCAATCTTTTCAGAGCTCGCATCATTCGTACATCGCCATAGTTGGGGTAAAGTCGAAAAGTTGGCATACCTCGTCGCCCCATTGAGCACCCAACACGATCGTAGCCATATTGATTTTTCTAGGCGCAATGTTAGCTTTGATGTCTGAGCAGAATGTATATATGTACTCAAAAGTTGACTGTAAGGATGTTGCGTACCTTCGCGTTTCCTCCTGTGATGAGCAATGACTGGTACAAAGTCATCGGGCCTCCGAATCCTGCCCCGCCATCGGATCATAAAAATTGGAGGGGTTGCCAAGGATCTATGGTGGCTGGACGTTAGACAGGGGCAGATTAAGCGAAGTTCGCTCGGAGTTTGGTTTGAAGGATAAAAGAATGTAAGCATGATGCAGGCTTGAAAGATAAGAGGAATCTACGAAAGATTTACTTCCAGCTAGACAGGAGTTACGGATGCATTGGAGGAGGTATTGCACTGAGTGTCGTGATCTATCTGGGAGAAACATAACAAATCCCGAACACTAAACCGCTCAAGTCCGAGTCAGAACTTAGTAAACACCAGACGATAGCAAGTGGTATTGCTGTGTCCAATAAGAAGGGACTCAACCTGAATGGTTTCTGTCAAGTTTGTGGTCAGAGCTTGAGAATAAACAGTGAAAAGCTGCAAAGCCTACACATACAAGCGATACCAAACTCTCCTTCCTGGCGTACTTTAGCACTTGATCGATTTAGCAAACTTGAGAAATTCAAACTGCCTCAGCAATCTAGAAAAACTTCCAATCAGCTTGCGGTTTCGTATTTGCCCATCCTATTATCTTTTAGTAATCGTACTCGACTTCGATAGGTCTAAATCTGATCTCTTTTTATTGCTAAATCTTGAGATAGTCTAGTAGCTTATTTACCCCCCCCCCCTTCCTCTACAACCTTCACCCTATGTAATTAACTGCCTATATACCCTATTTATAACAAGCGCCACTAAGGGCGCAGTATCGATCGTTAATAGAGCTATAAGGTTGTACAGACTCTGTGGTAAGATAGTGTGTAGCTGTGACGTTAAGATGAGGGTAAGGAGTATGCTTTCTGATAGCGAATACGAAGCCGATGAAGAGGGCGACTCGAGGGTTTTGGGCTTTGCCTAGGCAATTGGTCTCCCGAAAGATGATGCCGAGGCCGAGGGTGCGGGGTGTGAGTTTGGGGGCGGTGATGTTGGCGGTGGAGGACTTGGATGTGGTGGAGGTGTATGAGGGGTATTGGGATGGGCTTCGAGATTTGGGAAGGTGTGCGAGTTGAGGGGGCCGGGAATCGTGAGGAGTGAAAGGGAAGCGATGTTACCTGCTTATAAGGTCACTTTCTGCGATTCTAAGGCATAGGAAGAACGTCCCTGAGAGCCAAGCTGCTCTGCTAGGAGTGCGGATTGAGGTCTGAACTGTTGTTATTTAAGGAAACATGATTTTAGAAGTTCTCATATAGAAAGCTTTCCTCTTGGATATAGGAGCGAGATATCGTAAGATTGAGCTGCATCTAATTACGATATAATATCGCAAATTTCTTTATATAGTCTTTATGAGAGGAATTAGTATCAATTGTTATCCTCGCTTTTTATTTACATCTGTCTAAGCGACGAACCCCCCTCTAAGGCAGTATCTTAGTAGTGCGGTAAAGAGGTTACCCTCAGACCCCAAATCCCAAAAAACCCCTGTCACAAGAGGTCCACGGCCATGAACACTAACTTCGTAAAAAGAACCATACACCGAGATCAACTCAATCTAGACTATTAAGAAGAATTTCACAGGTCCCTATCTCTTTTCACTCATGATAAATAGAACTCGAAATCTCTAGAATATGTCCGATCCCAGCGTCGACCTCTCGAGGAAAATAAATGTTGCAGGAAAGCCAGTGTTCTTGGGTCAGAGGGCGAGTGATGTACATGCGCTGTATGCAAAATTGCTTGAAGCCTTCCTTAGTCAGGGAACAAAGGTTAAGGACACTAAGACATGATTGGTTTGTAACCCCTTTTCTCGGATCTGTATTCAAGTAAACAGTCAGTCGAACTCGCTATAGGGCAGTCAAGTGTACCTTGCCAATTATTGCGTGGTTGGGGCGAAACAAGACATCGGCGTTTTGACTGCTACACAGTTTGTCCCGGTAGGCCCCGCAACTCGCTTCCATTTCGTACAATCGCCAGACTTTCCACGGTCATATGTAACAGAGCAATATCCCATTGGCCATCCTCTGGCATCTTTGAGGGGGGAGTTTCGCTGAGTTAAGGGATCAAGTCCGTTGTACCCCAGCCGTTTTGCATAGTCCTATACATCGTGATTAATATAATGTTTTCCTTTAAGACATGATGCCTCACATTTCATATAAGCATGCAGGAGCGGCGCGAACCTCAAGACCTGAATCGCTTATTGCTGCTGAGATAGCGCCAGGGATGAGTAGAGTGGAGAGGATAATAAGCTTCATTATTGCGATCAGTCGGATCTGGTAGATTAAATGGTGTCTGAGAAGAGAAGGACTGAGCGAATGGTGTGTCGGTGTAGGGACGGGAAACTGCTTCTATCTAAGTATTCAGAGATACTCGCATCAATATAGCCTCCATTTGTTTATTGAATCTTAAAGCGCAAGAAGTTTTACCTGGTCGCTAACTGATTATTCTTTTGTTGTACATTTTAGAGGGGTCTAAATACGAAAAGCTAAACAAATGGAGTTTCGGACACCTCTTTCAACCCTTTCTCGCAAATGCTTCGTACTTAGTATAGGGGACAAATAATACACCTTCGCTGTCTATGCACTTTACCAAAGCTTTCCTTACTCGAGGAATAAGAGTTCAAGATACTACTGTAAGACATGATTCGTATACTTGTATGTTCTCGGTGCTATCACCTGAGACGATTCCGACACTTATTACGTAGGCGAAAGTTGGTGGACAAAGATTACTGTGCGCGTGAACCTTTTTTAAATCAATAAATCGCCCTTCTTAAGAAGATTCGTATGGTACGCGCGTACAGCAATAAATCTAATCTCAGCGTAAAAAAGGTTCATCTCGTCTACGCGTATACAGTAAGAATAAAACGTCGTACAAAAAAATAAGGTTCATATCAAACACGTGTACAGCAAGGCCAATTATTCCCAATACCTCGGAAATATTGGAACATTATTTTGCATGGCTCAACAACCTAAAACAGGTGGCTGCTTTATGCCGGGCGATGTAAACTTGTAGAAATCACATAAATCAGCATATTCCGAATATCCAACTACTCAAATTCAAGCTGTTATTACCTGCTCTTACTTGAGTAGCCTTCATCCTCTTTCTTACGCAACTCGACGCTCTGCTAGCAGACAAAGACCCCTTTATAGACCTACGGAGGTGTAGAGGGTACATTATGGCTCACCGCTTTCGTTCTGCCTGGTTGGGCTATGCAAAATAATGTTCCAATTTCTCCGAGGCATTGGAAATAATCGGCCGTACAGCAGCAATCTGTGTGTACCCCTTCCTTTACAGAGGTACGAAAGAGATTTGCAGTAGGTCTCGTACACCCTAGGTAGTGGCGAGATATCAACCTTCCACTCAACTCACTTAGACTTTGGAATTTTCTCCACAATCTACAGTATATGTGTAAAAGCCCTTTTGTTTAGGACCAAGTAAAAGCTGCAGGGACTAGGTATACTTGGTATATTATTTGCCACCTGTATCAAGTATATGGCCGAATAAATGTAAATTTCCACTATCAGTGCGTATTAAATACTTGGCAATGCTGCTTTTATTTATAACCCTTGTATTTCCTAGTATTTCGTGGGCGCACCCCTGGCTAGAATCATTATAATACATATATCATCAATTACTTGAATAATCTCTTACGTTGTAGCTTGTGTGATTAGGTCAAGGCCACAGCTAAATCGCTGTGCACATATGCGGAGGTAGAGGCTCTGAGTTCACCTAGGTTCACCGCTTTCTTTCTGCCCACACAATCCGGAGTTTCAGAACCAGGCGGTGAGCCCAAACTTAGCTCCTGTACCTCCCTGCCTCCGCAGGTAAATCGCAGTGAGCTAGAACTCAGTGACTTGACGAGTGCATCTAAAGACTAAGGTACCTCCTATATCTACCTCCTCTCATAAAATTAGTATGACGGGGTCAGAGATGTTAATTTAATAAGTCAAACCTATATAATTGTCTTGCATAATAGAGTGTTTTCGGTGCTCGAAACACTTTGGAAAATACAGTTTATTCCCTGTACTGCTAATATCTTAGCTATATTAAAACTATACTTATTTAGGTAGTAGTTTAATATGGGACCTATGCTTGAGGTATTTATAATAAATCGACGCTATTTTCGTGATATTAGAATTATAGAATCGCTAGATATGAAGCTATATATAGTACGCTATATAACGAGTATTATAGAGGCGATAGTAAGACGTAAATTGACGGTTATAATACTTACTTTAGCTATATAGCTTCGGAGAAGGAGACATCGTAAGAGGAGTAAAGGAGCTCTAGGGTATCGAAAACTATACTTATACCGCTATAGTACGTTTAATCCAGAGCGCTAGGAGCCTAGAAAGGTTCAAATTTCATTCCGATTCTTACTATCTGAGCTCTAATAGCTTATTACGCTTCTCCGCCTTGATCTGGTCGAATATCGAAACGAGTATACCTGCGAACCTCTTATCAGTCTTTATGTTATATATACTAGACTAGCTTTCCCTAGGCGATAGTACTAGCTTGCAGATATCTTCCGAATATCTCTATTATAGCTAAGTATAGTCTTTAATAACTCTATTCGATTCCTTAGCTTGCGATTCGCAGATTACTTAAGCTAGCACCGAAACCTCTATTATTATTCAAGACTTCAGAGCTATTTAGACGCTATAGAATTAGTAAATAGCGTCAGGGGAGTATAGGGCTTCGTTAATAGTATATTTAAAGGCTATTCTAGACCTAGAGATTAAGCTTACTAGCGTGCTATATACTCTAGCTATAAACGCGCCTATAAGCTGAATTAGTAAGTAGTTATTACCCTAGATAGTATAATCTTATCTTTAATAGGGCTATTCTATAGTATAGAGAACGATTAGAGTATATAGAGGAGATCGGGTTATTAGGAGAAGCTCTAGGCGTTATTTGAAGGTCGGGAGAAGTACTACTTATATAGAGATCCAGCGTATAGTAGTGCTTTCGGTATTATATATCCGTACTAATATCCGCGGGGTCGTCGAGCGCTATTAGAGAGGGAGAAGGCCTTTAATAAGAGCTTATCGTTAGTAAGAATTATAGTAGAGTAAGGATTTAGAAAGATATAGAATAACTAGACGTATATAGCTTTTGTAAAGGCGTTAAGTACTAGCCTATAGCTAGTTACTGCTCACTTTATAGTCGCTATACTACTAGAGAATTATATAATATGTCTACGTAGACCTCAGAATCAGTTTAGAATTTAGCCTATAAGTATTAAAGAATATTTATATTAGGTAGAATAGCTATAGAGCTAGAGAGCTAAGTATAAGAATATCTTATATATCTTATTAACCCCGGAAGACGTTATTCCGCGCCGAAACCTCTATTATTATCCCTAGCTAGAATTATCGCTATTAACCTGTTAATATTACTACTTATTCTATCTACCTTTGAAGATAGCTTATTAATATCTATATAAAGTAAGAGATTAGCTGTAGTAATAGCTAGAGCTAGAGCTACTAAAGAGTCTACTATCCGACTCATATGCCCTATAAGTAATCTATCTATATCATCCGACCTATTATTACTATTACTATCTAGATCGTCTTTTCTTACTTATTTCCGAGGTCTAGTACGACTAGATAATACTACAGAAGATAAACGCGGTATTAATCTATCTATATTATCGCTATCGTTACTTCTAAACGGATTAGGGCTCTCGTTAGCGTCTTTAGCTCTCCTCTCTTTACTAGGTCTCTTTATAACGACACAAGACTCAAGGCGGTATACAAGCAAGAATAAACAAGTAGTGAGGCTATGAGCGATCTTATATTGTCTTGTACGAAGGAAACAGAAAGATACAGAGCTCTGAAGGAGTCTGCACCTTCTATATATATAAGGAGGGTATGCCTAAGGCACCGATACTAGCCCGTATCTGCCACGTATACTATGCGCCGTTATATTACCCCTTTCTAAGATAAAAGCTCGCCCTCGAGCCTTGAAGAATCGAATAAAGGAAATAAAGTAGGTATAAAACGCAATTAAATATAATAACCTCTAATTATTCTATTAAACCGAAACCGTAGATACCGAGTTTTACTAAATAAGTAAGGCTAAGCGAGTGATTGAAATACTTAAAGGTTACGAAAGAAGGAGAGGTCTAAATCGAATTCTAACGAAGCTAAAAGATCAAGGAGAGTCGGATATCTTCGTTAAGTAGATATAGGAAGTATTAAATTAAAGGTTCTAGTAGAAGGAGGTCGATTCTGCCGAGAGAGATAAATTATACCGGGGTATAGGGATTATAAGTCGGATTCTAGCAATTTCCGCTAAGTTAATAAGCTACTTCGTCCTAGCCTAAAAGTAAGGTTTTTTACTATTAGAGCTGCTTTCAGAAACTTGAAGTCAGATAAGAGGATAGTGAATAATTCTAGTAGAAGGAGGTCGATTCTACTAAGAGGAATAAATTATACTAGGGTATAGGGGTTACGAGTCGAATTCCGGCAATTTCCGCTAGGGTAATAAGCTACTTCGTCCTAGCCTAAAAGTAAGATTTTTCGCTATTAGAGCTACTTTCGGAAACTTGAAGTCGGATAAAAAGATAATAAATAATAGAGCCTATAGGGAAGTTTCTACCTAAAATTCGTCTGCTATTTTATTTCGTACGTATAAAGGAACGAGTTTCGAAGTATCCGAGAGTGACTTCGCAGTAATACTAGTGCTTCTAAGGCTGAATTACGTCTAAATTCCTAGCTATCCGAGAGATCTCTGGAATCTCAGCTATTTTGAAAACCTAACTATCGAATTCGTAAGTTAAAGAGAGTACTAACTGTTTCCGTATGATTCCGAAATCTAAAGTAAGTAAAGATAACTTAGCGAAGAGCTCCCTTTAAGTTATACGTCCGAATCGAGTTTTCTAAGTGAGATATTATTTAATACTATCCCTAGTAGTCTTAATCTTTCTATTTAATATAATAATATAAGACTTAAGGCGGTATATAAGCAAGAATAAATAAGTAGAGAGGCTAGGAGCGATCTTATATAGTCTAATACAAAGGAAACAGAAAGATATAGAGCTCTAAAGGAGTCTGCACCTTCTATATATATAAGGAGGGTATGCCTAAGGCACCGATACTAGCCCGTATCTGCCACGTATACTATGCGCCGTCATACTCTTCTTCCCGCGCTTTAAAGACGCTAACGAGAACTAACTATCTCTCTATTCTCTAGACTCTTCGTAATCAGCTTCAGCACGACTAGCTGCTTTTACTGCCTCTTTCTTATTTAACTTAAAACTACGAACTATAGTACTCTATTGATTAATAGCTTAATCGTACGACGACTTATTATCTTGCTCTCTACTCTCTACTAGTTGATAAATCTCCGACCTTTCCTTTATCTAGCTACTAACGACGCGGTTTAAGCTCTTATGCTCTATACCTCTATATAACTCTGCAAAGGCCTTAGAAATAGCTATTATAAGGGGCGAGCCCCAGGATTAAGCACCGGCGATACCTGTGCTTACTAAGCCTAGCGGCACCCGCATGTTTTCCTTCGGAGCTAGGCTAGAACCTAACTCTCTCCTATATCGAACTTCTTAAATACTATACTTAACTATCTATATACGTATTACTTACCTATAATATTAAGTTCGATTAAAATAAGCCGACTTATTCCTATAGCTTTTACGCCAGATACCGAAATAAACCTATCGGGGAATATAAGCTCTTAATAGGAGGACTCTAATAACAAACTATAGCGTATTATATAAGAGATATACGAGCGCTAGCTCCTAATAGAGACCGAGCTAGTAAACACGCGTACTACCCTAGAGGCATTAGAGGCTAAAAGACTTAGATAAGCGCCTAGATCTAATAATACTAAAGATCTATCGTCTTCGAGTGCCTTAATAAAAACTCTTATCGAGTCTCTTATAGTATCTCGGTCGAGCTCTAATAGAGAACTATTAGGCTCTAGTAGAAAAATACTACTTACTTAGGATAGATATGCAGATACTTTTCGAGATTATCTCTTAAGACTAAGAAGTTCTTATCGCGTGCGCTCTACTTAAAGGCTATCTCTCTCTGCTAACTATTACTAAGATACTATTTATAATACTCTCTTATAGTATAAATAAGCTCGTATATGATACTTCAAAGAGAGAGGAAGCCCGATAGATAATAAGGACCCCGAAGCTTTCTTCGCGCAGCTCGATAAAATATTCGCAGATAGTAATAAGCGAGCTAAGGCCCTCGAACGGCTTACGAATATAAAGCACTCTATAAGATAGCCCTAGCATAAGTACTAGCTAGAATTCGACGAACTCCTACTAAGCGCTAAAAGAGAGAGCTAGAAAGACGATATAAAGATAAGTTACCTTCGGAATACGTTTTCAAACCCTATCCGAATATATATAATATAATAGGTCTATGCGCCTAGTGCCTCTTACTCCTGTATTTCAGAATTAGAGAGAAAAGAAGAACTTTCTCTCCTTAGTAATTAGTTTCTATATTAACTAGATTATTACTAGCGAACCTCTAGCGACTATTCTATCATTCTATTATACTTATTTACTTTAGCGTACTAAGTAATTATTATATTCTAATTACTTTTACTTAACGTTAGCCTAAATAGTTATAATAGCTTAAAGCGGAGAATCCTCTACTATATTAACCCGACCTATACTCTAAGATAACTCTATTAGAGCTTAGATAATACCCGGCGATATACTAGTAGATAACCTTTTAGTTCTATAAGAGAAACTCCGATCGCTAAAGAAACGGAATAATATCTTAGATAACCTTATAATTAAGTACTAATAAATATTTAGTAAAGACTTTATTTAATACTCTCTAGAAGCTACTATAAGAGTATAATTCTATTAAGCTTATATATCCGAAGACCTTACCCTAAGTATAGAGAGAGATACTAGTCGATTAGTAGCTCCTAAAGAATCGCTAATTCCTCGCTAGGATAAAAGTAAATATATAATTCTATCGGAATATAAGGGTAAGAGCTAAAAAGAGCTTACTAAGTACTTATAAGCTTATAACCGAGTCTTCGATTATAATACTAAAGGGTACTTAACTAATCTCGTTAAGATTAAATAAGTAGTAATACTACTTTATAAGGAATTAGCGAACGCTTAAGAAAAGTTTAGGAAATATACTCTAGATATTCTTTATAAGATAACTTAGGAAAGTTATAAAGAGTTCCTAGCGAATCTCTAGCTACTTCTTATCTTACGAAAGGTAGCTAATTTATAGGCTTACGAGAACGCTTACTAAAAGCTAAGTTAACTAATTAAGGAGTTTATAAATTACCTTAAAGAAAAAGAGAAATAACTCGAACTCTTTATTAAGCGCTAATTATAAGATATCTTATTTAATAAAATCCGCTTAGAGATTCGCTAGAAAATCGTCGAGAATAGTTAAGCTAATAGACTTTAGACCTAAGATTAAGTTATTTCTACTATTACTCTTTAAGAGACTTATACCTTATCTAGAAGTACTAATAATAATAAAAGATGAAAGGAACTTAAAAAGTAGAAATATAAAGAGTTAAACGCGAAGAAAGATAACTTATATAAGTACTAGTAAAGAACTAACGATTAACAAGATAAGAGCTAATAAAGATAAGAAAGAAGAAAAGATCTAAATAGTATACTTATTAGAGATTAGCTAATAAGATAAGATATCTCTAAGGTTTAGTACTACTCTTATAATAAATATAGATATATCTCTCTGAACTATTTAAAATCAAATACTAGTAATACTAAAGATAAACGCTAAGAAAAGCTATAACTTATAGTATCTTCTATATCCGGACTAGGTTTACTAAATAATAAGATAGAAATCTAAATAAAGATTCTATCCTAAGATAAGTAGAAATTAATAACTACTCTTATTAATAGTAGAGTAGAAGATAACTTTATATTAAGACTAATTACTAAAGAATACGAGCTTAAACTTACTAGTAAAGGACTAAGGACTTTCTAGATACTTTTATAGAATAAAAGCGTTATCTTCAGTACTATAGTCGCTTAGGTAGAGATAGCCGATTCGATTAGATAGACTAGAGTCAATACTCTTCGGCTAAGAGTTATCGATATACTAGGTATAGACCTAATATTAAGGTAGCTATAGTTAGAAGATATAGATCCTCAGATAAGCTTTAAGAATAAGTAGTAGAGGTTCTCTTATAATTTAAAGGACTCCGATAGCCTTAATATTATAGTACCTCGAGCTTTTATAACTCTTATTAATAAATAGAAATCTCTTATATACGCTATAATACTTAACTTACGTATAATACGCTAGATAGATACTAGCGATACGCTTACTATTCCCTCTGTATATAGTGACTTTAAGGATATATTCTCTAAGGAGAAAGGAAGCGAGCTACCCTTATTAGAGGGCTATTAATACGCTATCGAGTTAGAACTAGGATTAAAGATACCTTATTCTCTAATCTATAACCTCTCCGAGAAGGAACTAGAGGTTCTCTAGGAATATCTCGACTTATTAGAAGCGAAAGGTTAGATAAGGAAGAGTAAGAGTCCTATAAGTATACTTATTCTTTTTATACCTAAGAAAGATAGTAGCCTTCGATTATATATCGATTACTAGGTTCTAAATAAAATTATAATTAAGGATTAGTACCCTCTGCTATTAATTATCGAAACGCTAGATAAGCTCCGGGGTACTAGAGTATTTACTAAACTAGACTTATAAAACGCTTATTACTATATCCGAATTCGCTAGGGTAATAGATAGAAGACTATATTTCGTACTTAATATAAGTATTATAAGTATTAAGTTATATCGTTTAGATTATTAAACGTACTAGCGACCTTCTAAGTATTTATTAATAATACGCTAGCGGGCCTTATCGATATTACTTATATTATATATCTTAATAATATCTTAATCTATTCTGCTGACCCCTTATAATATAAATAATATATCCGCTAAGTACTAGAGAGACTTCAGTATATAAACCTCTTTATTAAGTTATTAAAATACTCCTTTAATACTAAAAATATAGAGTTTCTAAGATATATTATCTCCTTAGCTAGCGTTTTAATAGATATAAGCCGGATAGATACTATTAGGGAATAGCTAGAGCTTAAAAGTATTAGAGATATATAAGTCTTTATTAGTTTTATAAACTTCTACTAGCGATTTATTATAAGATTCTTAGCGATTACTTAACTTCTAATAAGTTTAATAAGTAATAAGAAGAAAGAGTAACTTACTTTTACTTTTAGATAGAGTACTATAGAAAGGGAGGCTTTTAACGCGTTAAAAGATACGTTTACTATAGTACTTTTTCTTATATACCTCGATCTACTAAAGCTGAGAAAGCTAGAGACTAATACTTCTAGGTTTATTATCGCAGGAATTCTCTTCTAGCCTAGAGAGTAGCTAGCGAAAGAAGGGGAAAAAGCTATCTAGTACCTTATCGCGTTCTTTAGTAAAAAGCTAGAACTTACTAAGTTGAATTATAAAGTATATAACTAAGAACTCCTTATAATTATTAAGTATTTTATATACTAGAGGTATTACCTTAAAGGTAGTATAGCTTTAGTTAAGGTATTAATAGACTATAGTAACTTCTATTACTTTATAATTATAATAGTATTAAGCTGGCGATAAGCTAAATAAGCTCTAGAGCTATCTAAGTATAACTTTATATTAAGTTATAGATAAGGGAAAAATAATCCCGCTGATAGACTATTAAGAAGGCCTAACTATAAGCTAGCGAAAGATAAGGAAAATATTATACTTTTTACTTTATAAAATAAGCTACAAAATATAATTAAAGATAAGTTAATCTATATACTTAGTAAAGCTAGCGATACGATAGAGAGTAACTAGCGTCCGAATAATAGTATATCGTACTAGTTAACTCAGATTCTATAATCTACTAATAATACTTCTTTAAAAGGAGTATCGATCGAGGCTATAGATACGACTTTTACGCTTAACTAGCGATATATGCCTATAAAGCTTAATAGTTTATAGAACTTATTTGGAGGTCTAGATACCCTCTTAAGAAGCGCTAGCGAGGAGCCGGGCGCTAGCTAGTATAGCTATTGATATATTATACTATAGTTTTTTATAGCGAGAATTATAAGAACCGAAATAGTAAACCCTGAATCGAACTTACTTCTCTTAATACTTATAAAGCTATAGAAAAGGGATACTTTTACTATTAAGAAGTTAGCTAGATTATAGAAAACTAGGGATATAGATTAGAGTATCGATAGCGAAAGACTACTTAGATACCGGCGAAAGGCTTACGTTCCGCTAGATAAAGCTATCTGTACTAAAATTATAAAGATATATTATAATAATCTAACTATAGGCTATTTTAGTTAAGATAAGACGCTAAAGCTTATCTAGCGAAAGTACTATTAGCAGAAGATAAAGCTAGATATTAAAGAATATATTAAAAGTTATGATATTTATTAAAGGATAAAGGTAAGAAGAATAAAGATAGCTAGCGAGATATAAGCGCTTAGCTAGCTAAGTAAGCTATTTAAGTCTATAACTATAGACTTTATTATAGATCTACTACCTTATAAAAGGAGCTCTATAGGAAGAATCTCCGATAGTTTACTAGTGATTATCGATAAATATACTAAAGATATAGAGTATATTCCTTACTTGAAGACAATTAATACGCTAGGCTTAGCTTGGCTATTTATTAACTATTAGTTTAAGGACTACGGATTACCTGCGGTTATTATTACTAATAGAAGTTCTGTTTTCACTTCTAAGTTCTAGTAAGAAGTATACTTCTACCTCTGAATAATAAGAGGTCTTTCGATAGCGTTTTACTTATAAACTAATAGGTAAATAGAATAATAAAACTAAGCTATAGAAGTATAGCTATAGTATTTCGTATACTATCTTTAAGATAATTAGATAAACTTATTACCTATAGCGAAATTCGCGTATATAAATATATATTATAAGGCTATTAGAATAAGTCCAAATAAAGCTAAGTATAGAATTATACTAGATAGTCGCTAGTGTGACGGCGCATGGTATACGTGGCAGATACGGGCCAGTATCGGTGCCTTAGGTATACCCTCCTTTTATATATAGAAGGTTCAGACTTCTTTAGAGCTCTATATCTTTCTGTTTCCTTCGTACTAGACTATATAAGATCGCTCTTAGCCTCCCTACTTATTTATTCTTACTTATATACTGCCTTAAGTCTTATATCGTTATATTAAATAGAAAGATTAAGACTACCGGGGATAGTATTAAATAATATCTTACCTAGAAAACTCGATTCGTATATACGACTACTAGGGAGCTTTTCGCTAAGTTATCTCTACTTACCTTAGATTTTCGGAATTATACGGAAATAGTTAGTACTATTAATTACGAATTCGATAGTTAGGTTTTTAAAAGAGCTAAGATTCCAGAGATCTCTCGGATAGCTAGGAATTTGAACGTAATTCAGCCTTAGAAGCACTAGTATTACTACGAAGTCACTCTCGGATACTTCGAAACTCGTTCCTTCGTGCGTACGAAGTAAAACAGCAGATGAATTTTAGGTGGAAACTTCCCTATAAGCCTTAATATTTATTATCCTCTTACCTGACTTTAACCTTCCGAAAGCAGCTCTAATAGCGAAAAACCTTACTTTTAAGCTAAGATAAAGTAGCTTATTACCCTAGCGGAAATTACCGGAATCCGACTCGTAACTCCTATACTCCGGTATAATTTATCCCCTTTAGTAGAATCGACCTCCTTCTACTAGAAAAGAACTTTTATCCTCTTACCTGACTTTAACCTTCCGAAAGCAGCTCTAATAGCGAAAAACCTTACTTTTAAGCTAGGACGAAGTAGCTTATTACCTTAGCGGAAATTATCGGAATTCGACTCGTAATCCTTATACCCCGGTATAATTTATCCCCCTTAGTAGAATCGACCTCTCTCTACTAGAACTTTTAATTTAATACTTTCTATATCTACTTAATAAAGATATCTAACTCTCCTTAATCTTTTAGCTTCTTTAGAATTCGATTTAGACTTTCGTTTCTTTTATAACCTTTAAGTGTTTTAATCACTTACTTAGCCTCGCTTATTTAGTAAAACTTAGTATTATAATTACCGGAGATTATATTTCCTTCTATAGAAGAGATAATCTCGGTACTAAATTAGTATCTACGGTTTCGGTTTAATAGAAATTTAGAAGGTTATCTTAATATTTAACTGCGTTTTGTACTTACTTTATTTCCTTAATTACTTCGATTCTTCAAGGCTCGAGGGCGAGCCTTTATCTTAGAAGGGGGTAATATAACGGCGTATAGTATACGTGGCAGATACGGGCCAGTATCGGTGCCTTAGGTATACCCTTCTTATATATATAGAAGGTGCAGACTCCTTTAGAGCTCTGTATCTTTCTGTTTCCTTCGTACTAGACTATATAAGATCGCTCTTAGCCTCCCTACTTGTTTATTCTTACTTGTATACCGCCTTGAGTCTTGTGTCGTTACAGCTAGGGTATTAAGAACGATCCTATAAGAGGGGAGATACCTACTACTAAAGAAAGAGTAGAAAAAGTAGTTAAGAAATACTAAGAGCTAGAGAATAGCTAATAAAGAACTAAAGAAACTTAAGCGAAATAGTATAATAAGAACTATCGACTAGTTAAATTCAAAGTAGATTAATAAGTCCTACTCTTAATAAAGAATATTAAAACTATTCGATCGAGTAAGAAGCTAGATTACTAATTTCTAAGGCTATTTAAGATCAGCGAAAGAATTAGAAAGTAGGTATATTAATTAGATTTACTTACTAAGTATAGTTAGCTATATAACGTCTTTTATATCTTACTATTAGAACTATACTAGTAAAAGCCCGGCGAGTCGTTAGAGGTTATCTAACTTAACCTTATTAATAATAAAGAATTATAAGAGGTCGATTCCTTAAAAGACTAGTAAGTAATTAGAAGAAGAGAATAATTCCTAGTAAGATAAAAGGAGTTTATTTCCGCTTATAATTCTTAAGAGCTAAAAGAAAACCTCTAAGGACTCTAGAAAGAAATTAAAGCTTTAAAAAATCAAAACGCTATAGAAAGACTAGCGAAATACTAGCGAAAGTGAAATAATACTTATAAAAGGATATATACCTTTCTGTTTTTTCTTATAAAGTTTTATAGTTTTAAAAGTATATTAGAGATTATAAATCTAATAGAGATCTAAGAGGAAAAAGAGGTTTTATTATCTATACGGATCGCTAGTAAACTAGCTCTCGCTGAATAAACTCCGAGATATCGCTAAAGAAAGTTTACTTAGTAATCTCCTAATTAGTAGTATTTATATCCTTATCCGGGACTTCCTCTCTATTAACCTCTAGCTACGTATCTAGTGAAGCTACCTATAGAAAGAATCTAGTATAAATAGTATAGAAGTCCTTTACTAAAGATTAGTAGGGAACTCGCTAGAGAGATTAATTTATACTATATAGAGACTACGAATTTCCTCTAGAAGAGTAGTATTTATAATATCGATAGTAGTAATAACTTTAGCTATAGAGCGCAGCATATACCTAGATACTTTAGCGATCGCTGACGTAATACTAGAGAATAGCTCGGTATTAGAATTAATAACTAGCTTCTAAGGAGATTTAATAGCTATAGTATTATTAACTTTAGAAGTATAATTAGCCTGCTTCTTCTCTATATTAAAGCGTACCTAGGTAATCTTTAATACTTCTCCGGAACTCTTACTTATTACTACTTTTAAAGCTATATCTTATAGTTAGCTAAGAATACCTATTAGGATAGCTAGAACCTCGCTAGCTATTAGCAGAGTATTCGCTAGAGAGAGGAAATTTATACTTATATCTTCGTAAGATTTACTTTTCTTAATATAATCTATATACTTACTAGTAATAGAGTTAAGAGCTAAAGTATACTTTAACTTAGGGAATAAAGTATACTCGCCGGCGTATCGTAAGTAAGTCTCCGGACGTAGTATCTCCTTATTTACCTTAGTACGAGCTTTCGACTTTATCTGCGTATTCTTTCGACTAGTATAAAGGGTCTTATTATAATAGGTAGAAGGGCTACTATCTTAGCTTAGCTCGCTTTCAGTATCCTCGTTATTATCTTCGGCTCGCTAGCGCTTAGTTAATAACCCGCTAGTAACTATAGCTTTTCCCTTATTAATAAGAGTAAAAGTATTACTAGAAGGAAGAGTATCTTTAAGCGAACTACTAGCGGCGCGCTTACGAAGGTTCTTCTTAGGAGCTAAAAGGTTAAGTTAGTACTACTTGATACTTTATATTTATAACTTACGTATAGTTACTATTATTATTATTAGTTATTTAAGAAGAGAGAGAAGAGAGAAAGTTAAGAGTTATATAGAGGAGTTACTTAGCGCTATACTCTGTATTCTAGCCTTACTAATAATAAAGAAGAATCAGAATAAAAGTAAATCCTAAAAGGAATACCTCGCTAGCGCCTCGCTGAAGTATTACTAGCTAGGGTATTTTAACGCTTTCACTTCTAGGATAGAAGTATTTAAGAGAGGAGATATTATAATAAGTCTATACGCCTAGTGCCTCCTACTTCTATATTTCAGAATTAGAGAGGAAGGAAGAACCTTCTCTCCTTAGTAATTAGTTTCTATATTAACTAGATTATTACTAGCGAACCTCTAGCGACTATTCTACTATTCCATTATGCCTATTTACCTTAGCGTACTAAGTGATTATTATATATAGCCTCTATAGCTAAGACTACGGATTACTTCGAATTTACTAAGGAGATAGAACAGATTATAACTAACCTCGAAGAGATAGATTAGTTTAAAGTATCGAATAAGAGATAGAATAATAAGAATAAGGACTCTAGGATAAATATAGCAGACTATATATATCTCTAGAAAGCTCTTATAAAAGCTAAGGTTAACGCTGATAAGGATATAGTAATAATACTAGCGCGTATAATAAGAAACTAAGAAAGAAATAGCAGAGCTCGTAATGATTCTAATAGTAAATAAAGATCTAAATAGATAAACGCGGCCGAACGAGAGAGATACTATAAGAAAAAGCTCTATTTCCGCTACAGAGTATCTAAGTACTATATCTATAATTACTTATACGCTTTAGTAGTATAACTTATTATAATTAATATAATAGGACTATTACTAAAGGATAATAATAACGTATCAGACCTTACTCTTTTAGAGTCAGGAAAAGACTAACTCCTTCTTAAAGTTAGAAGCTAAAAGTAAATAAAGTATTAGTAAAAGAATAAAGTAAATTCAAAGAGCTTATAAACAGAAACTTTATATATATAGATATAGTCCTTTAAGAAACGTTCGGAATTTTTACTCTTATTAATAAAAGATATTAGTACTATATTATAATAAATAAAGACCTTATAGAAAGTCTTAGTCTTATATATATAAGCTATAGAACTCGCGAGATAAAGGGCGCTTTAAAAGCTATACGGAACTTAAGGACTAAAGGAGTAGTCGAGTTCTAAATAAAAATCGCAGGGTTTAGCTAAAGGGTCTATATATATATAGTACTAAAACTAGCTTTTCTATTAATCTTAAGGAACCTATAGAAGATATAAAATAAGATCAGGATAACGCCTAAAAAACGATAGTATTATTATAGCTTAGTAAAGAAATAAGTAATAGAAGAATATAACTATTACTTATATATAGATAATAATAACTATACCTTAGTATCTACTACGATATTAGAAGATATAAAGATAGCTCTTTAGGATAAAGAAGAGCTAACCCTAGACTAACTTAAAAATATTCTTCCTTCGGAGATTTAAGATATAGCTCTACTCTTTTCTAAGTAAGAAGTAAAGAAACTAGCTCCCTATCGATTAGGTATCGACTATCGAATCGATATCTGCGAATAATCAGACAGGTCCCCTACTACCTTACTATAAGGTCCGCTATATAGTATATCTAAAGATAAATTACTAGCGCTAAGAAAGTTATTAAATAGCTTCTTAGAAAAAAGATATATCCGGCTTAGTACTTTAGAAGCAGTAGCTCTTATCCTTTTTATATAGAAACCCGGGAGAGGTCTAAAGTTCTGCTATAACTACTAAGCGCTAAACGCTATTACGAAGCTAGACTAGTACCCTTTACTATTAATACCAGAGACTTTATAAAACCTTACGAGTACTAAATAGCTTACGAAAGTAGATATGATTTCGGTATTTTATTAAATATATATAGCATCAGATCACGAGTATAAAATAGCCTTTTATATAAGATTTAGGTCTTTTAAATAGCTTATATATCCTTTTAGATTATTAAGAGCTCCGGCGAGTTTCTAGCGGTATATTAATAGTTTATTAAGAGAATAATTAGACGACTTTGCCTCGGCTTATATAGATAATATAGTCGTTTACTCGAACGGCTCTAGAGAAGACTACTTCGAAAAGGTATGAATTATTCTCTATAAGCTTTAAGATAATAGACTATACTTAGATCCCGGAAAGAGCGAGTTCGCTCGTAAGAAGCTTAAATATCTAGGATTTATTATATATACTAATAGAAAAAGTATAAGTTCTAATCTAGAAAAAGTAGTAGTAATTAAGAACTAAGCGTAACTTAAGACTTAGAAGGAGATATAATATTTCTTAGGATTTATAAACTTCTATCGAATATTTATAGCGAACTACTTAAAGCTAGCCGCGCTCTTAATAGCGTTAATAGAGAAAGGTCGCTTATTCTTCTAAGGAAAACTAGAAGAGAAAGTATTTAAGGCTCTAATAGAGAAGTTTTATAATACTCTAGTACTTATATACTAAGATCCGAGACTTTAGACGTTCTTAGAGACTAATTATAATAGATTCGCAATAGGAAGTACTCTTCTATAAGAAAAGAATAGAGTTCGACGACTAGTAGGCTTTTTCACTTAGAAGCTAAATAAAGCTGAAATTAATTACGATATCTATAATAAGGAGATACTAGTAGTAATTACCTACTTGAAATTCTAGGCCCTCGAGTTAAAAGCATATAGCCCTTTTATCATTTAGATAGATTATAAGAACCTTAAGTATTTTATAACTAAGCGATAGCTATTAGAGCGTTAAGTACACTAGTATAAGACCTTAGTATTATTCTAGTTTACCTTAGTATATAAGCTAGGATCCGAAGCTATTATCCTAGATACCTTATTATAAAGGAAGTAAGATATATTAAAGGAAAGTAATATAAACTCGAGGTTCCGCAGGTTTTTAGACTCGGACCGCGTAATAAATTAGCTTATTCTAGAAAAGAAAAATAAAGTAAGAGTAATAACTATATTAACTTAGCCGGACTATAATATAAACTCGAGGTTCCGCAGGTTTTTAGACTCGGAATATATAGTATATTAGCTAGCTTTAGAAAGAGAAGATAAGATAAGAGTAATACTTATATCTACTTAGCTATCGATTATACCTTTTAGCTAAGTCCTTACCTTAGGACTAATAGTATCTAGAGGTCTTTTCTAGAATAAAAAACTAAACGACTTATAAGACGCTATAATATAAGAGGATATAATATATTAAACTATACTCCGCTTATTATAAGATAAGGCCTAATCTTTCCTAAGCGAAATTAAGATTAAAATCTAAGTAAGCGACTATAATATAAATATAAAAAACTACTTATATTACTATAGAGAGTTATAAGTACTAGGCGCCCTAGTTATATTAGAGTCTAATTATAAAGCGATAGACCCCGAGACTCTCGAAAATAATACTCTAAGAATAAGGCTTATCTAGTTTATCTATAACTTACTAGTCTATAGTTATCTAGGGCGGGACTCTACTATATTAATACTAAGACGCTCCTTCTACTAGCTATTATAATTAAAGTATATAAGATAATTCTTAAGGAACTATAACTATTATAAGAGAAATAAAGTATAAAGGGAATATAAGCACGGACTCTTAAGACTATTATTAGTTCTTAACTAATTCTTCTAGGAGATATCTATAGACTTTATAACTAACTTACTAAACTCTTAAGGTAACTATTACCTTTAGGTAATTAAAGACTAGTTAAGTAAATAGATAGTTATCGAAGCGATATTTAGTATAAAAGCAGAAGAATACACTAAGAAATTCATAGAATACTAAGTAAAAAACTATAGGATATCGCGAGCGATTATAAGCGATAGAAATACTAACTAGATAAGTATATTCTAGAAGACTTTTTATTACTTAATTAGTATATAATAAAGACTTAGCTTCGAATACTACTTATAAACTAATAGAAGATTAGAAAAGCTAAATTAAGATATCTAAGCTTATCTACGAAACTTTATTAACTAAGAGTAGTCTGACTAGAAAAAGTAGCTCCTTATAGCTTAATTAGCGTTAAACAGATATTACTACGCAAGCCTCGGGATAAGCTTATTCTTTACTATATATAAGTATAAAGTGCTATTACTTATACTATTAGAGATAGAACCCGAGATTAACTCTTAGCTACTATCGAGCGAATAAGTAATAGTATTTATAGAGAAGATAAAGAAGATTATCGACTTATACTAGTCGAATATAGTAGTATTCGCTTAGAAATAGAAAGATAGTACTAATAAGATAAGGACCCTAGCTTTAGTATATTAGAAAGGAGATAAAATATAATTAGACCTATATAACTACCGGATAAATCGACTAAAAAAGAGTCTTAATACGAAGTATATTAAATATATAATAGATAAAGTATTATCGCTAGTAGCTATTCGTCTATCTGGGGTCCTTAGTAATATTTACCTAGTATTCTATACGGATCTATTACAACTAGCGAGCTATAACCTATTACTTAGGTAAGAGACTAACGATAGTTAATCGGAGCTCATGCTATTCGAGACTTATAAAGAATAGTAAGTAGAGGAGATTCTTTACGCTAGAGATAAATTAATAAGAAAAAGGAAAGGTAAGGAAGTGCTAGTAAAGTAAGCAGGTTACTACGAACCTATATAGGAACTTATTAAAGACTTATTAGATACTATAGCTATAGACGAGTTCGAAAGCAAGTATAGAGATATTAAATACTATAATAAACCTAGATAAGTATAAGAGAAAAAGAAGAATAAGAGAGGATCTGATTAGTTTTAAGTAAGTTATAAGTATTAATAAGAGAAGTTCAGATTTCTTTTATATTATTTTATTAATTCTAAAAAGTAATATAACCTAACGAATTTCCCTAGGACTCTATTTCAAAATAACCGGACTTATTTAGCGCGATAAGCACTTAGAACTAGGGCGGGAGGGACTCTACTAGTACTATAGTAGTTAGTAATAGAAAATAAGCAGATTATAGGAAGCTTACGTCTAACCCTATTAAGTAATAATATTAATAATCGAATTAGTAACTTTGGTAGCAATAAGGCTAAAATAAATAGTTAGTAATAAAAAATAAGCGGAGTCTGAGGATAGATATAAGGAGAGAAGACTAGTAGCTTAAAGAGGCTTTAAGGCTTTCTAGGCCTTAAGGACCTTACTAAGATCGCGGTAAGTATTAGCGCTAAATAAGCGATTAGCGATAGAAAACGATTAGAATCTAATAACTTACGTAGAATTTTTATTAGTAGAGCGAGTCTAGATAATATAAGTAATATATACTATTTAAGGACTAAGTAGTTAGTAATATTTTTCGAGCGGAGCTTAGGATAAACGTATAAGTTTTTATAGTTCTTACGCTTACGAGAACAGGTCGTATAAGCGCGGGAGTAAGTAGACTATATAAGTTAGCAGATATTAAGCGAAAATAAGCGAGATCTGACTTATATTCTAATCGATATAGTCGACCCTAGAGAGAATATAAGTAGCGTAGTAGATAATAGAAGCTATCTAACTCTAATTAGTAGTAAGTAAAGTATAGTACTTTTAGAGTAGAGATAGGAGATAGCGAAAGGGAAAGAGTAATCGATACTAAATGATCTTATTAACTTATAGTTTATAATAGTTAATTAAGAAGAAGGGAATTAGTCTATAAAGTGATAGAAGGAGGTATATATAGCTAAGGCGAGAGTATTTACTAATTTAATTAATAATAAGAGAGAGAGTAATAATAAAGAAGCAGGAAGACGTATTCGGCCTTACTATTATTATAAGCCGGAAATAAATAGAGGAGTTATATAAATAAATAACTAAAGGCCTTATACGACTTTACTAGTATTATTAATTATTCCTTTATTATTAGTTCGCTATTATACTTTATTAGTCTACTATTATTATTAACTTCTAAGCGAAGTCGGCACGAAGCGAGAAAAAGAATCGCAGATATAATAAGCCCTAACCGTATATAATAGAGCGGGATATAAGTCTTTAGAGGCGAACCCTAATATAAAACAAGCGGAGGGAGGAAGGGAGTAATATAAGGGGCGAGCCCTAGGATTAAGCACCGGCGATACCTATACTTACTAAGCCTAGCGGCACTCGCATGTTTTCCTTCGGAGCTAGGCTAGAATCTGACTCTCTCCTGTATCGAACTTCTTGAATACTATACTTGATTATCTGCGTACGCGTTGCTCACCCGTGACAGCTATCTAGAAGTTCTTTATTATTACCCTTCTATAAGACGCTTCTTTCTTAAGGCAGATACGTAAGAGGCTCGTCTGATTCGATTTATCTTTCTATAATCGCGCTATCGGCTTCAGCGTTATAACGTTTAATAGTATTAGTATCGATAGTAGTAGCTCTTTAGTACTCTATAGTATATTATTATCATCTATAGCTAGAGATTCGTCTCGCTATAGGGGTAATAATAGAGCTTCGCTAGTAGTCGAATATATAGGTAAAGGAGTAGCTAAAAGCTCAGTATAGATACTTAGTTATAGTTCGGGAGCAGGAGTCGGAGTATTCTGTGACGCTTACTCTAGAAAGGTCTCAAAACTACCTGAGTAATAAGACCTCATATTACTATGAATATAAAGTAGTAAGAATTACTTAAGAATCTATAACTAAGGAGTGAAGAAGTAGAGAGAGAAGGGAAGTATATATATGAAAAGGGGCCCCTAAACTCTACTTATGTAATCTCGCTTAGTAATAAGTGTTTCTACTAATAAGGAGAAACCTCTAAACCTGACTAGTCGTTATACTACCCTCCCCTCCGAAAAAAGCTCGCCCTCGAGCGTTAGTCTATTTCCTTATTACTATTAAAGTAGTTATAATTATTAATTCTATTATAGAAAGCTTTTAGCTAATCAGGTAGTTTAGCAGGAGGTCTAGCTTATATTAAGTTATTAAGGTGGAATTATTATAGCTTAGCGGGAGCGTATTTGATATCTATAGCGTCGTACTATATAAGATCGACGTCTTAATTTAACTAGGAAACTCGGTATAAGAGGCTATTACGCTACTTACGGCACGTAAGTATATCTTCGATCTCCTATTTATCGTCACTAGTAATATTAATAGGTAGTAGCAGTAGTAAGGTTTATCCTAGCAAGGGGTCGTTTAGATACTTCTGTAGCTTAGCAGCAGGGAATACGTTATATACTTTTATACTAGTAGGGAGCTCTAGATAATAAGAGCTTCTGACCTTTTCAATTATATAGAAGAGTCTATTAGTCGGGAAGTCGAGTTTTTTACTAGGTCGAGTACTCGTAAAGTAGCGTATATCTAGCTAGATAAAGTCGTCTATAGTAAAGTCGACTTTATAGCGTAAGCGATTATAGGATTAGGATATCTTAGCTTAAGCACGTTAGAAGCTTAATTAAGTAGTAATCTAGGTGTCGCGCAGATAATTAGCGTAATCTAGAGCTTACTAAGTATTTAACTTATTAGTAGGCGTAGTAAAGTCAGGTAGGTCTTTCTAATTCTAATTAACGCGAGGTATATATCTATAAATAACTTTAAAGAGTAAGAGACCTCTAAGGGATTCGTAAGGGAGAGTTATCTAGGCGTAGTCTATAATAAGTAAGAATTCCGACTAGTTGTCTTAATAGTAAGAGATAAAAGGTCGTAATTTATATTAGAGATATTAGTTATAGATCTCTGTTTAGCTATCTGTTTATAAGTAGTCTGCTGCAGAAAGCTATCTTTTAGTGCCGAGAATCGTAATAACTATAGTCTAAAAACAGGAAACGAATTAAGGCTTTCTATTAGAGGTAATTATTAATAGAGCTCCGAAATAGTAGTATACGTAGTATAAGTAAAGCTTTTTAAGGTCGCGCGTATTAGAGGTCTTTCGGTATAGAATACTAATTACTTATTTACTAAAACGGTCGATAAATACGAGAATATTATTATAGCTATATTTATCGCGGTTAAAGCTATAGTAGTCGACTATAATATGCTCCTATAGACGTAATAGTACAAGTAGAGGTTAGAGGAGGCCCGGTTTCTTATCGCGCGGCACTTGAATTCGTTAGTAAGTATAATAGTTATAGTAGTACTAGTTAATAGTTAAAGCGATTCTATATTACTAGTATTATAATACTAGTAGTTATAAGGTTTTCTTTACACTTAGATAAGTAGTCTCTAATTAGTCGTATACTTCGCGTATAAGTAGTATATAGAGGTATAAAACGTTAAGTATAATTAGTCTTCTTTTATAGAGTAGAAGATCTTTTTCTATAGTTAGTTTTCTAAGAGTAGCAGAGAGAGCTTATTTCCGTAGTACTTAGAGTAATAGCGTAGTACGATTAGCGTTAAGTACTTATTATACTATAGAAAAGACTAGCGATAGGTCGGCGACTTCTAAGGCGTTAATAAGCTTAAAGTTATCTATAGAGTTAGAGCTATTCCGGAGGTTACTTATAAGTAGTACTAGATCGATTTAGTTTTCGCGTAGTAGCTGCTATAAACGCTAGGTTCTTTTAGCGTTATTCTAGTCGTCTAATTTATCTATTCTACGAGAGAGAGCGTTAGCGAGTAGATTATGCTTCCTAGGTCGATAGGTAATTATAAAGTTATAATCTGCGAGTAGCTCGGCCTATCGTACTTATCGTGCGTTTAGCTATTTAGAGGTTATGAAGTACTTAAGAGCTTTATAATTAGTAATAACGCGGATCTAATATAGTGCGCCTACGAGCTCAGATCTCTAGTTACTGAAAGATTATATAATTACGAGTATTTCCTTATTATAGATAGCGTAATTGAGCTCGGCAGGTAATATAGTCTTAGAGAAGTAGGCTACTAGGAATTAGTCTTCGTTATACTATTACGATAGCACACCTGCTATTACTCTATTACTAGTGTCTGTTTCGATTATATAAGGTAGATATTACTAATATTAGTAGAGGAGTAGTACTAAAGTAAGAGCGTGCTTTAAGTGATTAAAGGTATCTTTATACTCCTTAGCGAATTGAAAAGATATATTATTTTTAGTAAGTTATATAAGAGGTTTTATAATAATTCCGTAGTCCTTAATAAATCGTTAGTAGAAGTTATAAAAGCTTAAGAACGATTATACGCCCTTAACTATTATCGGGTAATTCTAAGATTATATAATATTAACTTTCTTAGGGTCTACCTCGATCCCAGAAGTAGAAATAATAAATCTAAAGTATTTAGTACGAGTAACGTTAAATTTATACTTCTTAAGGTCGGCTTATAATCTAGCGTCTTATAATCGTTATAGTACCTTATATACGTATAATTAATACTATAGTAAGTCGTTAGAGTAGATCAGAATATCGTTTAGATATACTATATAGAAGTCGTCTAAGTAGTTAAATAAGATATTATTCATATATCGCTAGTATATCGCAGGGCCGTTAGTTAGACCGAAAGAGAGTACTTTATACTTATATATACTATAATAGGTCCGGAAGGTCGTATACTCTTTAGAGGCTAGATCCATTCGAATTCGGTAGAACGCCTAGCGAATATCTAGTTTAGTAAATATCTTAGTAGTAGAGATTCTAGCTAGCGTTTTATCGATTAATAGTAGTAGATATTAATCCTTTCTCGTGAGGTTATTAAATACGCGAAAGTCGATATAGAATCTTAGACTTCTATTAGCTTTCTTAACGAAAAGAATAGGTGCAGCGTATAGTACTTAAGAAGGTTTAATAAAACCTTTAGCTAAGTTATTAGTAATATACGCCTTAACGACTTTAAGTTCTTTAGCTAATATCTTATATAAGGGAGAGTATTTGAGGTTCTTCTCAGCCTCTTCCTTAAGCTTAATTTAGTAATCGTATAAGCGATAAGGAGGGAGAATATCGCTAGCTTCCTTAGAAAAGATATATACTTACTAGCTATACTCGTAAGGGATCTATAGTTCTAAATCTAATTCGCTTAAGCTAATAGTAAATTGCTAAGCGGTTTTACGATATTCCGTAAGGTTAATAGTTAAAGATATAATAGTAATATTATGTTACTAAACTGCGATTCGGTCGTTAAGAAGCTTATTTATCTCGTAAAAAGTAATAGAGAAGATCTTATTATTAAAAGACTTCTAGCGTTTATATAAGAGATAGAAAGCTAAGCTACTAATCGTATAAATCTCTAGCGCAAGAGGCTCTAGAAGAGATCTGAGTATATAAGGTAATCTTTATCGCTTCCGAAATATTATAGTAGCTATATTTATACTTTAAGTAGCTTCTATTAAGTCGCGAGATAGTATCCCGAGCAACTATTAATCTATAGTATAAATTGCATAAGCGTAGTCTTATATATAGGTCTTTAACGTAAAGACTTCTAATTAGAGTTAAAATAGAGATTCACGCGAGATATAAGCGATAATATCGCTAAATCGTATGCACTTCGGCTGTATATTAATAGCTTCTCTAGAGTATAAAGATTTCTCTTTACTGCTCTATTCTTATTCTTTAGGTAATAAACACTTAGGCTTATCGTATCTATAATAAGTAATATAAACGCTGGAGAATCGGTCCTAACTAATCAGTAGTAGTAATGGAGGGTTAGTTACCTATAGAATACCTTCTAAGGGAGAGTTTTAGATGTTTTTATAGCTATAAGTCTCCCTAGAAGTGCGCTTCTAAGCTAGTAATAGTCGTTTAATAACAGAGATAGAGTTAATAATAGCTCGAATATTAATAGGAGAGTTAGCTACGCTTCGCTATTCCTTATACGCTTCCTAGAACTAATTAAAGCGTTTGTTTCGTTCGTTAGCGTCATATTAGTAGCGCTAGTAAGTATAGTATTTACGTAAGTCCTTGATCTCGATCGGAGAGCTATAAACGTTACTAGGAGGAGTATATAGTAGCTAAATAATCTATTATTTAGAGGTATCTAAGAGTACTTGATATTCCGAAAGCCAGGTCCTTCCGAGTATAATATCGTAGTTTCCGAGAGTAGTAATAAGAAAAAGGGTAAATACCTAAACGCGATAATCTACTATTAAATTAAGTATTGTATAATAACTAATAGTACTACTATTAATGCTATTAAAGCCTTTAATAGGAATTGCATTTAGTAGAGGGTAAATAGAAGGTTTTAAGAAGAAGGAAAGAGATTTAAGAAAAGAATAATTAATAAAATAGTATCTATTAGCTCCAGAATCGAGAAGTGCGAGTAGCTTATATAAGAGTCTATTCTTAGTAAGAGTAGCACGTATAGTAAACGATTAACTACTAAGAAGCTTCGTAAGGTTAAGATATTTTATATCTCGTATATTACTTATGAAGGAGTCTTTCCCTAAGCGTAATCTTTTACTAGCGGTTTAATATACTCTTAGGCGTTATTATATGTTTCTTTATTATTATTATCTTCTGATTCGCTATAAACGTTATTATTAGCGTTAATTACGTTGATTCGATACGGAGTATTAAGTCGAGCTAATAATAAGTGTAGATATAAGGTAAGCGTAAAGTAATAAGGAGTATTCGCTAGCGATTATGTACGAGGCGTGTCGTTTCGTGTAGAGTATAGTACTTATTTACTAGTCGTACTAGTGTTCTCGGGCGTAAGAAGACTAATTTATAGATAAGAAGAGGAGTTAGTACTACGGCGCTAGGAGGAGGTATTTATATGGCGTTCCCGAGTCGCGCTAGCTTTAGCCGAAGACTCAGAATAGTAAGTCTTTTTAATAAATTAACTTTAGTCTTTAGCTTATATAGCTTTAACGTATTCTTCTAGTATCTTTAATATTCGGTACTATTAGAAGAGCTGTTTCCGTAGCTATACAGGTAGCTTCTCTTATAAGTCTATTTTCAGAGTCGATTAATTTTTTACTCTAGCTTTACGAGCTAGCGTATGAAACTCATAGTAGAACGTCTAGAAGGTCTACTTATAATCTATCTTTAGCGCGGAGTAGCTAGCTCTTATAGTTTATTAGTCATATAGATTAGATAAGAAGGAGACGAGTTAAGTGATTATATCGAGTAAATCGATTATACTACTTTCTTCGTTATATTCTAGTTCTAAGAATAAGAGTTCTAGGTAAGTTCTAGCTATTCTTTCCGTTTAGTTAAGTAACTAATCTTTATAGTGATCTTTATCGATAAAGTAGCTAGAGTAGCGCCGGAGGGCGTTACGTATCTATACTTCCTAGAGTTTTAGAGAGTAGTCGATTTTATTAGAGAGCTTATTTAGAAGGTTTAGTATCTTCTCTATACGCGTAGCATATAATATTAATAATATTCCTTCGGTAGATTATTCTCGATAATAATTATTAGGCATAAGAGTAGCGTTATCTTCTTTAATTAATAATAGTAGTATTATACGCGATTAAATATTATTAAACGATATAGACTTAGTAGAGCGCTAAGTAGTTAATTAGCGTAGTTCTAGGAACTCGTCCCGTAACTAGCGTAGTTCTTGTAACGACACAAGACTCAAGGCGGTATATAAGCAAGAATAAACAAGTAGGGAGGCTAAGAGCGATCTTATATAGTCTACTATAAAGGAAATAAAAAGATAAGGAAGAAAGAAGAAGAGAGATAGAGTATAAGGCACCTTATATATATATACCGGTACTAGTCCGATACTATACCGGGTCAGATACTAGTTCTGCCGGGATACCTATGAACTTAGGCCCTATTATCTATCCTTCTTCTCATATGATATTCAGGTTAGCTATTTTTATATTACCCCCCCCCTAAGAAGAGCTTTACCCTAAGCTCTGAAGGTTATAGTTTATACTAGAATTAGTCTTTATTATAACTGTTTTCGTCGATATTCGCGTAATAGGCGCTAGCCGCTCTTTAGTAGTAGTAAATTCTTTATCAGGTTCTGACTAGTTACGTCGCTATAATAGTACTATATTAGTCGTAGCTTCTAAATTAGGCGGTAAGTAGTATTTACTTTATCTATTTATAATAAGAGTCGAGTTTAAGTAAGCCGTAGGGTATATAAAGGAAGGGGTTTATTAATATTAGAGCTTTTCCTTTTCAACCGCGATAACTACTTCAACTTATAAGCTTACTCTCCCTAGACTGCGATACAGCTCCTATAGTAAGTATTATTACTAACTACTATAGTAATCTGCTGCAATCTTATATATCAATCGACCTAATTAACTCTTCTCTTAATATAAGTAAGTTTCCTATCTTAGTTTTAAGGATAATCCTTAAGTATAGTACAAGGGTTTCATAGATCTATAATGCTAACTCCTATAGTACCTTTACTAGTTCCTACTAGTACTCTTTCGGCGGCGTATTATATATATTACTTACGATATATTCGCGCTTTCCTTAAGATAAAGTATAATAATACTCCTATTTTAGAGCTCTTATACTTATTTAATAAGCCTAACTCTAAGCTTTATAAGTATTATTCGGCGTTAAAGAGCAGTTATAAGTATATAAGTTACTTAAATATGAACGTAATTATATATACTAACGCGTTATAGTTACTTAACTATATTAATATAGAGTATACTATTTTATCCGGTTTATTTCTTAGCAGCGAAGCTAAGGACACGGAGCTAAATCGGAGTAGTATCATAGCTACTTATAAGGCTATTAATTAGATCTATCGTCTTACGAAATCTGCTGCTCCTACTACTACGTTAGAGATTACTACTATATAATTAGTAGAGACTTATGCTTTAAGGCGTTCTATAGAGAAAGTATTTAAGGAGTTAAAGTTTATTAAAGTAGTAAGTTATAATCTTAAACCCTTAGATACTAATACGATACTAACGCGATATAAGATTTAGATCTTCTGATAGTCGATTCAGCAGAGTCTAAGTTAATAGCTGAAATAGCGTTAAAGTAAACGAAGGAATTAAATAGTATTATATAGGAATTTATAAAGAAAGCTATATTTAAAGCTATAATATCTAATACTAAAGGAAAAAGGAATTTACCTTCTAGTTCAGAGATAGTATTAGATCTAGATACTCCCGGACCCTCTCTAAAGAAGAAAGCACGTAGGATTAGCTATTATACTTAGTCTACTACTAAGGCTATATTAGTAGATTTAAGTAAGGAGTTAGATATAGTAGTTCTAGTTCCAGATATTCCAGATTTATTAGAAGCTCTAGAGAACTTAAGGGAGAAAGCTAGTAAAGTAGAGGTAATTAAAGAAGTAGAGTTTTAGATATAGCGTTATTATAGAGTATAATCGGGGGATTATCCTTAGTAATAAATTCTAATACTAGTAACTATAATAGCTTATTATCCTCTAAGTAACTATAGTTATCTATTCCGTTTTCCTAGGCCTTAATCTACTAATCTAGTTTACGCGGAGGTCTAGGTTTACTTAGGTTAATAGCGTAGAAATCTCTAAGCTTATATAGAGTACTTATTAGGTCGGAAGTATTATACTAAGTTAGATCTAAGTCGTAGCTTAGCTAGCTAACTTAATACTTTAGATTACCTCTTAGGAGCTATATAGTAAGTATATCTTATAACTCTTACTCTTCTTAAGTAGTAATAACCTCTAGGAGTAGGTTTAGTAACTCCTAGTCTAGTAATAAGTTATCCGAGTCCTTAAAGAGTAATTCGGGAGCGAATATATTATATATAGAAGATCCTAGGGGTAAATCTAGCTTATAGGAGTATCTGATCTTAGCTAAGACTTAGTATAGTCCTACCTAGAGACTAGATAGCTTCTTACTTAGCTAGTAATTCTTAAGGTTCCTTATAGAGAGAAATACCTTATCTCTAACTTCTTAGTCGATACTACGCTATTTCGGGTCAATTACAGCGCTTATCCTATACTAAGTAGCTAGTATATTAGCTTTTATAACCTCGATAGCGGATTTAATACGTTTAGCTAAGGATTTAGTATTAGTATAGTTAAGCTTCTCTTATAGTATCGATCCGGTAGATTACTTCTAGTCCTAGCTATTCCGTAGTAATATACTATATTTAAGGGTATATAGCGCTATACCGATAGAGTTATAAGGTAAGGTTACTTAAGCGTAGTCTATTATCAGTAATAGTTCGCCCTAGTTACTCTAGTAGTAATTAATAAAAGGTCTAAAGCGTTAGTTAATATACCGATTTATAATCTCCGTTTATCTATCGGTTTACTAGTAGAAAGAAATAGAGAGCTTAACCTTAACTCTAATTATATAGTAAAACTCTTACTAGAAGGATAAGACTAACTAAGCTCCTCGGTCGGATATAATTAACTTAGGAGTATATCCGAAATAATATATCTATTAGATAAATAATATCACTATCCCGCGGGTATCGATATTATAGTAATATAGTATTAATATAGAGTCTTTCCTTAGGCAGTCGATAAATACTAATATCCTATTAAATCCTTAGTTATTAGGCGGGAAGTCCTTAAAATCTATAGCTAAGTACTATATAGAGTAGCTAAGCACTAGTAATAAGTAGAGGAATCCTTACTATTTCGTTTGCTTCAGATAAGAGTACTAATAAGGGCAGTAATTATAAGTATACCGTTTTATATCCGATATAAGTCCTTTCTAGTAGTAATAAGTAGAAATTATTTCAGTAGTCTTACGAGTATTTAGATAAGCAGAGGAAACTTAATCGTAGACTTCACTAATTAAATAGGTATATAGCGGAGTATAGCGTTATACGTATAGATAACTATTATAAAGTAGTAAACTATCGTTAATAGTATAGCTATCTCCTAATATATTCCGTTTATTAGAGAATAATTCTTAGTTAAATTAATATAGTTTCTCAATTAAATTAAAAGAGTTATATACGGGTTCTAGTAGCGTATTAGTCCCTAGCGATATTAGGTATATATAACTGATTTAATCGATATAATACTTAGCTAGTTCTATGTTAATCTTAGGGTCTAAGTAGTCTAGAGGTAATAAAACCTGAGATCTATTATCCTATTTCTATTATTCTTATATCCTTAGGTCTTATTCCTTATAGCTAAGGATATTAGCTTTAGTATTATCTTTACTAAGTATATATATAATTTGAAAGTTGAATTCGGAAAGGAATTCTATTTATCTAGCTTACTTACTAGTTAAGACCTTAGTAGTTATAAAGTATTCTAAGGATCGATAGTCCGTATATACGCTAGTATAGTATCGTAGAGATATAAGTTCCGGTCTCTATTTCCGGAAAAACTTAATAATAGCGTATAGCTCCTTATCGTAGATCTTCTAGTTTAGTTTATATCTATTAAGAATATAGGAGTAGAATCTAATTAGATACTACTAGTTATCTTTATATAATTAGGAGATAACTCTAGCTATTATACTATTAGAAGTATTAGTTTCTAGTTTAGTTTATAATT